>JABASH010001521.1:0-25546 GCA_019776445.1 Tomocerus maximus | reverse complement strand
TGTCAAAAAATTCCAAGTCTTATGCATGTAATTGTTTTAATCATAATGTAAACTAGCTTTCTTATATTATGACATACTAATTAGTAGGTCGAGAAAGCAAAAGTTGCAAATTGCAAAGAACAAATCGCACAGCCCTACTTGTAGTCATTATGCTAGCCTATAGCTACTCAATATGTTTTAAGCGGAATAATGAGCAAACTTGAAACGCTAAAGTTGCCTAATACAATCAAAGTTGACAAAACCATACAATTAAATCATTTTGGAATTAGGTAGGTGTTTACACGTGTAAAATGCTTGGTAGGGAGTGAGTACTGTAAGTTTTTTGTGTCTAAATCTTGTCACTTGTGCCATGCCTTGTAAATGTAAGTGCAAAAATTATTTTTTTGGAAGTGTGTATTTGTTCAATTTGTATTTTATGGAAATAGTGATACAGATAGATTATGTAGAGAAAAATAAGAATCAAGAAGCTGTCTGTCTTGACTGACATCTGTACATACGAGTTGTGGAAATTGTGCATGTACTGCTGGATTGTTAGCAGTGCGCAGTACAAAAGAGAATACATTAGCAAACTAGTGTCTCTATAGAATTTAGTCAAGTCTGGGTTATTATTTTTTTAGCATTTACCGTATAATAGAGATAGAGAATTTGACTAATTACTCAATGTAATTTGATGGTCGAAGCCTTCTGTGATTTGATTGTATGAGTGGTGAGTAGAATTGGTTGATCGCCTGCTAAAGAAGCCTACTTCCTCCTCAGCATCAAAAAATATATTCACCAAATTCGCCAGCCCGCTTATGTGCCGATCCATCTGATATGAAAAAGCCAAACCACATGTATGTTTTACCGAAAACCTTTTGCTTTCTTTTTACGATTGACTTGACTTTGCTAAATTGTATGTAAGTTTTGTCCGAAAAGAAAACTTTCGTGACCTTTCCCTGATAATAAATAATAAAACTTTCTCTGATTGTTGTTCAAGGTATAGATCCCTTTTGTATGAATAAGATCCTCTGAATGCAAACTTTCTCCTCGGACACTACTGACTATTTAATGACATTGTTTTCTAAATGCAAAGTCTGGTATTAATTAACTCATTGAAAATGATGAACGTAAATGTAATGACCGTGCACTAATCCTAAGTTCATGTTGACTTGACATGCATTATCATTTGATCCAGCTGCTCAGCTTCTCAGATCTGCTTGGAATGTACAGTAAACAATTTAATACCGTGGGAAGTTAAATCAATTGTTCAATTCAAGGCAAGCAGATGTATATAACTCTATTTCTTGCTACTCTTATTTTGACACTGTCTATGTATACTGTACGTACTTTATTCAAAAAAACTGCACTTAACTCTTCAGTTTTAATTAATCAGTGTACTCGTACTATCCAAACTTTTCTGCCAATAAGTATCCTAAGATGCATCCGCCAAAAGCAAAATGCGAGCAGATCTGATCAAAACCAGGTCGGACGTATTTATTTGTACTTTATATATACTATTCTCTGTATAGTAGTCAATTACTTTTTTAACCATTTTTTACTATTTGTTGTTGACTTACTGGTTGAGCTCGTGTCCTTCGTCCCATGCTCTCTAATTGTACTTTTTCTCAAAGTAGCTGTCTTGGTTGGTGATTGCAAGCTGTGAGATATGAATTTGTTACTCAAGGCTCTCTGCCTTTTGCCAGACTGCAAATAATTACATTATAGATTTATGTAGGTTTACGCCAAGCCTAACTGTCTATTTTCAAGTTTAGCATTCTTCTGGAGCAAACACATTAATATACTCATTAGTTTATATTTTACAAGCTACCTCCTAACTACCTTCTTGGCTGATACCATATAGTAATTGGTATTAGTGCAAGGGCTTAAATCCCTCCCTCCTTCCTTACTACTTGGTTCATTGTACGTGTATCAATATACTTTGTATCTATTTGTATAATGTACCTGCATTTATGTATGAGACTACTATCATCATACCCATCAGTAATCAAGTCTCAAATTCCTCTATTACTTTGTACATACTACTAGTCACTAGTTAGCAAAAATGCCTAATCTCATCACACTTTCTTTCTTTTGTCTTGTCTGTCCGTAATAATAATAATAGCAAGTCTAATATGTACGTACTCTACTCTAGCTTTTGAGTATTAGTAGTCTCCATGTCATGTCATTAAGACAAGTTAACTGTCATGTTACGTTCTCCGCAACATTAGCATTACAAGCACATAAACCTATAGCAAACTCGGACTAATCTAACATGAGATCGTTATGACTATACTATTACCCTCTCGCCTGCTACATTTACCTTTACGTTCAGAATATGCAAATATTCTGTGTGCATAGATAGACAGGAGATATTCAGATACTTGAAAGTCGACACGACACTCCATACCCTAATATGTATTCATTTCAGAGCATTAAGTACTAAAATCAGTAGAGGCAGATACGTTACTTATTGTTAGAATATGACATTTCTTTCTTCGCCATTCCCCTCCATTCCCCGTTTCGTTATGCAGCGATAATTTTATTAGAATTTGCAATTAGTCCCCTGTAATGTTAGCATAATAAATTACAAAGTAGATTTAGGTGAGCTCTTTACTATATCAAAGACTCAGCTCGGTATATTATGAACTGGAAACCGTTTTTGTGATCCCTTAACTACTATAGTCTATAGTGCACATTTATTATTATTAGTCTGCCTCAAGTGCATCATCTACATCTATCCATGTGGTATGCACTGATTTAAAATCTTTGAAATGGATCTGTATAGTATGTGATGTACGTTTTAACGACAAACTTTGAAGTGTCAGCTTGCTTCTTGTATGATGACATTCACCGAGCTTTGTTCGATTGACTTGACTTGATTTGACTTGTCAAATTCGCTTCGCTTCCTATTAAGCAAAGCAAAAGCAAAGTATTTGTAGTCCCGTTAAATGTAAATGTGATGTTTTTGCATTACACTCTGTTTCTATTATCGTACTCGTACGTTACATACTTACTTAGCTAAATGAGCGAAACTAAAGGAAAGCAAACCACTTGAGTTGAGATACTTTATATTCTATTACGTAAGCCTGACTTGACTTTTGACGTGAACTCAACTTGACTCAACTCAAATCCAAATGTCATCAAGCACAGCTTTGTAATTATTCTCTTGGTGCAGCTTTATCTTCCCTTCTTCGTACCTCATGCTATGCAAATAAGGTACAATAATGATGTAAATCCTGTATATAAATATTCTAATGTATCCTAACCTAACTTAAGCGCTATCAACAAGCAAGCAAACAACCATTTGGCTTCGTGGATAGAGTTACGTTGAGTTGAATGACTTTCTTCGCAATTCTCCACTCAAGTGTGAAATAATATGACGTGATGAGGTGATGATGACTCCCTGACTGATACTAAACTACGTTCATAAAGTAACACTCACATCTCATCAGGCTTGACTTAAATCTAAATATACATCTTCCACTAGGACTAATCCAAGAGTTATTATTTATTTATTGATTATACATCTCTAGCACTCATAGTATAAATAATACCCAATAGTCTTGTCATTTATAGTTATACTCTGTGGTTGGTGATGCCCTTTAGTAAGTAAGGAAAGGCTTAGCTTCACATAATAATAAGTGTCTCGTAGACGCTAATTGCGATTTGAGCTGAAATATACTTTTAATTTTGACTCCTCCACACACTACCACTGTGATAGTATTATATTTTGGTGAATAATGCTATTGCATTATACAATTCCCGTCGCTACTAATTATTTACCAAAAGTTAACGTAACTCAATCACTTGTAAATGCTAAAATTTATTTTATTTTGATTTGGAATGCGATTCAACTAATGATTACATTGTTTACAGAGAGATGAAGGGATGTAGCAACACAACCCATAATGAGCTTTCAATCGCTTATTTTTTTATTCTCATAAATCGCTTCCGTTATATAACGAATGGCCAAACGTTAGTTTAGCATAAAGTTTTCTATTTTGTTATTAAGTTATCACCTACAACTGCAATAACTTTATTGTTTTCGCTTTATTCTTTATTAATCACACCAAAGACAGTCTCAAGATAATGTTTTGTATAACCACAAGGGACTACTATAAAATTCTAGGCTAAAAATAGCATACTACACTACTTTAAATGGTAATTTGCTGGGAAATGGCAACAAGAAATTGTTTTTGTATCTTATTACTGCGTCTTGTTTACTTATTTAGTACATGCCACCACTGCGTGTATAGAATAGCAGGCTCCGCCCTGGAACACGAGTTGTAATTGGAATAAATAAAGTGAAATTAGAGCCGTAGTAAATGTAGGTAGCTATATCTATTAAATGTTAAAGATAAATCGCATTAAGGATGCTACGCATTTAAGTTTAAGCCTTAATTCCTTGCATCCCAAGAACCTGATAATTTCCCACAAATAGCTATAGATTCTGTCTGTTCATTTACTCTACCTAAACACACAGCATAATTGCATCAGCTTGCAATCACAAACTTTCTTCATTCCCTGTCTCTAACATCAGAGCTATTGTTGTCGTATTCTCGTATCTGATAATGATTACAGTTTACAATTTTGTACAAAATCTGCTCTGAAGCAGTTGAGTTGCTGAATATTGGATGATAAGCTTTTCTGTCTTTTGAGAGCTACTGCAATTCTGAAAGTACAAATAAGATAGCTTTCATTCTTTTGTATATCTTACATTTCATAAGAAAACGTCCTGAATTAAATGCTTTTCTTATGTTCAAGCGAAAGAAGCTGCTGCAGTTTAAAGAGAAGGGACCTTACGCCATTAAATACCCCACAATGAAAATGTTGGGGCTTTTACATAGTGATTGTACTAATTCAGGTTTAATTGTGAATTTTACAGTTGCTGGACACCCTCCTGGTGTGCCTCGATTTTAGAGCGGCCGTCGTTGGCAAATCTGTTCATTTGATGCACAGTAAGCTCGTCTGTCATAATATCATCTCGCTATACGCGTGTAAATATAACTGCTATTGTCTCATTTGGAAATAATAATGTAGTATATTGCAGTGAAAGCAAAATAAACACTTTCTCCCTGCATGTTCACACTAGAGACCTTTCCCCCCGTTCCCTACAGCCAAGTTTCATAATTAAAATCCGTAGAAATTAACGTAATGAATGAGCAGTGGTTGATAACAGCATGTTTGTAGTATTATATGCCAAGTGTGTGTGTGCGTCTGGAATTATTAGGATGAAATAATGGTGGTTGTATTGTTCTGTTGAAATTGCACAGGAATTGCCTCAATCCCACAAAATAAAACACAAACTACATACAACAAGGAATTCCGAGTGACTTTAGTGAGGTATAAAGTAAGTATGAGAGAACCCGACGGAAAATTGAGCAAATACAAAACAAAAAGCGAACCGAACCCAAACTGAAAGCAAGAAGAATTCCCTTTGTACATGATGAGGTCCAGGGCAGGCTGTCTGTTTTGCGTTCCTGACTTTTCGGACTGGAACTGGGCAGAGAGCTACTAAAGAAACTATGATAGCGATGAGCACAAACAAAATTACATTTAAATGTTAAAGTTAAATTCGTATTAGTCAGAAAAAAGAGCCCAACTGAATCTCTTCTCTCGTCTTGTCATCTTTCAAGAGTCTTTCACTTCAAACCTACTGAAGACAAAATCAGTTTTTATTGCATTTAATCTTTGTACAGAACAGGCATGACATATGGGCAAGGCGAGCAGATACGAGAATATCCAACTCAACTGCTATTATATTAATTATAATTAGTAGACCTTTTGGTGGAGAGAACTGTGACGGAGACAATTGTCATGCTGGAGTCATAGAAAATTTTACAGTCATGCAGTCAACATCTGAAAAAAGGACTGAGTGAGCAGCAGGCTATTAATTGTATTGTAAGTCACCGAAAATCCGAGTGCAGTGCAATGTGTGTCAATTTCTAAACAGATTGATAAATACTCAAGGCAGAATCAATTCTTTTCCTTCATCTCTCTCTACAAAGACAAAGAATCCGAAAAATATGCTACTGAACTGCTATATCTTACCAAGAAGGCAACCCAACAGACTGAAACGTGAATGTATATTAATACACTTAAATGTACTGTCACTCCTCTCTGCACAACTCTTCTTCTCATACTCATAAGACTCATACTCCGAATCACTTACAGTAATTTAGCTCTCAATCTCATTTCGTGATAATCCATTGCATCAACCGGAGAAGGAAAGGGAAGCGGCAGAAGAAATAAAAACCTGCATATAGCAGTCAAGTCGAGAAAAACTTGTCCTTCTTCCTCGACTCGGTAAAAGAAAAGCAATGAAAATTGTCATCTGATGTCACAAAGACAGACAAGTTTAGGGCTATATAGACTGACTATCTTCTATCCCGAACGCAACTCCTATCTATTATTTCTTTTGTCACGTTGTTACGTATTCCATTCAATGTCTCTCGTCTTCTGGCATTCAATGCAAGATTCAAGGAATCTTAACTACGTAGCTCGGATGATGCATAGTTATTACAAGTCTAATGAAAATGAATATACTACAACACTCACGGAATTATATGGAGAGAAGAAAACGTGCCGGATAACTAACTAGTTTAGTTATTGGCTTAACTAAGTTAACGGGAGATGAATCCAAGTGAGTAGTGCAGATCCGTGTCAAGGCAGAAAGAGTAAGTAGTCAGTAGCAAATGCAAAGGACAAACAGGAGAGGGAAGAAAGAAAATTAAATCCAGACAGGGTCATCCAATTTATGGATATTATTTCATTGATGACATGACAAGTTTCTCCAGAAGAAAAAAGGATTCTAAAAAGGAAAGGGGACCTGAATTGTGATACAGTCTTGTCTTCGTGATGTCGACTCTTTGTCAGTGTAAATCATCTCGTTTAATCCATTTCATTCTCATTCAACTACTATCACTTCACTTAAGCCCATCACACTCAAACAACTACAATACAACAGAACAACAGAAACGAAGATATACAATACCATTTACCAATATACCATACCTACGAATATACCTTCTTTACTTCTGTTACACATTAGAGATACATTTTATGTATGTACACCCAGGATTTACTTGTAGAAAGCAAGCACTCAATGTCAGTAGTCGACACGACGGAAACTCGAGAAAGAATACGCCCGCAAAACACAATCTATTTACTACTTATATCCATTCTATAGTATAGGATATACTCACCACTACCCTCCTGTTTACTTTATGCACTCTCTAATATGTGTCTGCATTTATTATAGATCTGTCTTATTATTACACGAGTCAGTGAGTGACTACATTACATATGTATACCGTTCCATTAATAACTAACTTATACATTGAGCCTAATCATGTTATACTTAAAATTCTATGCATATTATGTCAGTATGTAAACCTCTAGTCTCTATTGATATAAGTTTTCCCCTTTCTCATCGTATTTTATTAACTAAACTAACATTTACGTGTGTTTACACCATTTATATTACTTAAGACTCAAACAACACTAGTTACCCAACAACTGTATATTTATGGTATTACTATGATTATTATTAACTTATACAAGTAGTGGCATGTACACGTAATATCTTTTCGGTCCTAGCCTGAAAAACTGCTGCAAAAAAGAATGCACTTCACAAAGTAGACTAGCCTTGCCTGTGGCATCTCTCGCGTTCGGGTTCACGATTCACGCATTTGTATGTACTAAAATTCTTCGTATGTCCAATTAAGTGCGCTAACCAAAGTAAAAGAAAGCAAAGAAGAGGAGAAAAGGAATTTTCTCTTGCATCACATTTGCAAAAGCTAAAGCTACGAAATTATCCAAAAGGTGACTAGATAACCAAAGTATATTACTATATGAATTAAGATCAAGTCTAAGTCTACTACACAGAAAACGCTGGTCACGCTAAAAATTATCTCCGCAAATACAAAAGCTAATTACATAAACCATGGCGAACAGGAGACAAAACAATGTAAAGCAAAGTATTAAGTATTAAGCAAACTATTGGTTCTCTCTACTGCATTGCACTCTAATTATTACTGAATACTACGACTACTTACGACTACACCTCATTGTTGTAGGTAGCTCTGTATCGAGTAATGAAAACACTTTGAAATACTACACTAAATACTACATCAGATCAGATCACAAACAAAATAGACACACAATGTTCCTCACATACAGCTTTTACTCATTGTCACTATATTTGTCATCTGAAGAGAAGAACACAGCAACACGAACATAATTGATTGGTGATACTCGGTCATGTCGCAGACGCCAACGTCAGTGCACAAGTAAGACAAATATGTTGCATACATCCTAGTAGCCGAAGAATTATAGTCTGAAGTAAGTTCATGCATCTCTGTCACACGGAAAATCTAAAATTCATGAAAACAAAAACAAAGTCACACTGACACTGGAAATCAAGGCAGATTTTGAAATTCTCTGAAGAAATCTTGGGAAGAGCATTTTAATATGCAATTGTACTGTTTTGTGTTGTTCACGTACGTCAGTGTGGTTTACTCAGCGACATTCTGACTATTCTCTACTACTACTATACAATATATAGTATATAGTGACACCAGCATATAGCTATATAGGATGTTATGTCTTCAAACCTGTCATGTGAATGGTCAAGTAAATCAAGTCACGCTGTATTGTATGTATGTATGAGTAGATTGATAGGGTAAATCACTATGTAAGCGTACAATTACTTAGGTAAGCTATTTTAAATTATAAATTAAGTTAGTTCATATTATATATACATTAGTTAATTAATATTCAGATCATTCATAATGATATTGTTATGATGGAGAGTCATAGCGATGATGGAGACTTCCAAAAGGAACCAGAAAGTAATTATAATTCCATTACACATGTGTCTGTTTTAGGTTGTTCTTAGATTATGTACATTTATGAGAAACTTTTCAAGTCCAGTTAAGAGAAAACAGTTCGTTCGCAACAAGAGTAACAAAACAAGTATAGAATGTATACAGAATACTGACAGAAACAGGATTGAATCTATTTAATTGTAATCGTATGATAATAAGTACTATAATACTATACAGGTTTACAGTTGTAAAGAACTAACTTTAAGGAAACCACACACAACTTTACATGGTAAGCTGCAACATTTTATAAACGTTGTAGGTAAACTGAGGAGGTATGATGTAATCCTTTAAGTTGTTAAGATGTTTACTTATACTTGACTGTAAAATAGTACTAAATAGTTTGTAGATGATACTTTAGGCATATGAACATGTAATTAAGTCATAAAACGATATTATCGGTTCCAGTCTCAGCCAGTCACTCATAAACCAACTACTACCTAACAACAGAAAACCTAACTGATAAAAATGATTTTTAAATCTGTCTCTAAATAATATCGCTTAACGAGAGATTCTATCAGTCTAAAAGTCTGACGACTGATCTGGTACTGTTAGGTTACATGCCAGACCAGAACAGATTGGTTTTAGGTAGTCTAGTTTTAGGGAATATGGAGAAAACACTCTGTCTTCTATAAATATACCTACCGTGAAAGAAGACTAGAGTAGATTTTCCATCAGCTCCTATTGACAGTTATCTGTCTGTATGTACAATGCAGGGAGGTACTCGAGTTAAGTTAAAACCAGTCATGTCATGATACCGTCATTATTTATTTCATGTGTATTTACTAGTAGTAACATAATCTAATCCGCAACATTACACTAAATATCTATTTACAGAAGTATTGTAGACCATGTCTTTAGACTAGTAGGTGTTTAATGATTTAGTGAGTGAAATTTGAACTTAAAATATAGACACAGGGATCTAACTCTAAGGAAATCTTAGCTAATAGTAGTTTGACATATAAAACTAAACCCTACGTACTATTCTACACTGTACGTCTTATCCGTCACTTGAGTGTTGTCCATGTCGTTTTCAATGAGAGAGAATGAGAGTGGTCTGGTCAGTCAATCTATTGGATTTTTGTATGTCATTCTTGTCCAGTTAGCAAGTATCAATTAGAAAAGCCTGTTTCCTTTCCTCTTTTTTTACATACCACTCTAGGATGCTAAGACTAAGTGAAAGAAAACCATACCAATTATATACAATTACGAACATATTTATTATTAATATACTGTACTATGCATACATGATACTGAAACTAATATGATAAATGGTAACAGATATATCTACCCAACTGAACTAAATTATATTGAATCAAGGAAACGAAGGTCAAGGGACTAGAAATATAGTTTAAATCACAGCATACTAGTTTTTAATGTAACCATTAAAAAGAGCTGCGAGTCAGCAGATACTTACCATATACCACAATTTACTATATTAAAATATATCTATACACTAAACTAAACTAAATCTAAGAAAGTTGAACCTAAGGATAGGCTATGTAGAATTACTAGACAAAATAAACAAACGACACGTGTTGTGATATAGAGAAATGCAAAATATTTGATCAAATAAGGTTATCTTCCTTTTATTTTACTTAACGAAATTATCAAATTCATGAGTTGCAATTATTTTTGATTTTTTACATTAAATTAAGACTAAGATCTGATGCCCGTTAAATACACTATACATACATTCATACATCCATGCCGTAAAAAAGTGAGTATCTTCATACTAGTCAGGTATGCTCAAACAGAGTTCCCGAACCGTGACACAACACAAGATAGAAAAAGTCCTGGCACAAAATGTTATTTTACTGCTTTGCTCTGATTGAACCCATTTAATTATGATGAAAAGAAAATGCCTCATTACAAGTATCCAGAGCTAGCAAAGCAAAGTAGCAGATGATGGAAATAATTAAGTAGCCCGCACACAGTAGAGGCTGACAGGATAGAATAGCTAGCTAGTAATTTCCACTTAGTGCAGAAAGCATAAAATTTTGGGAATATACGGTGTTCGTATTTAGTTTGTGTATTGAAATCATTTGCCTTGCATTTGAATCTGTTTCTTTGATCTGAAACCACTTGAATTGAGTATCTAATAATGAGTGTAGGAGGCAAAGGAGTATTGGAAGTCTCATCGTCTCATAGTCAGTCAGTCAGTTAAATGCTAATTAATTATATAACTTTACGTATACTTAAGCATCTAATTAAGCTGTAGCATTTAAAGCTTACTACTACTTATCTTAATCTTGTGTGTTGTTGTTAGATTCTAGACATAGTGCGTTGAGCAATGCAAGTTAAATAGCATAACGTACATACATACATAGTACGTACGTTACGATTAGTCAACTTTACTATACTGTTATTATGCGGTAAGAATAGCATCAACAATATTAATTGAAGCAGAGCAAATGTTGGCATTACTCTGATTCTTGGCGTACAGACAAAAGATCCTATTGTCTTTTCATCTCTTGCCGAAAGGAATAACTAGTTAAGTATTGTTTGCGAAAATCTCACGGGAGTCTGCTTAGCAGTTAGAATGTTGTCTTATGTTTACAGGAAGCATATATAGAATATGTCAAGATCACATTATTCTGTTTGCCAAGCATTTTGTAATGCAGAGAGTGGTACTAGGGATGGCTAGGTGAAAAGAATAGCATTTGTTTGACAGATTAATTGTATAGGAGGATAGTGAGACGGATAATAGTAGTGTGCTGATAATTTAAGATATTACTTTACACTAAGCTTACATACATACGGTGTGCATTTGCTAGCATAGTCACTCAGTAAGTAATTCTGTAAGTGTAAACAAATAACGTGTGTAAGTCTAGGCCGTAGGATGTTTGTTGTGCAGAAAATCGTGTAGCCACATTAGTTATATAAATACGCATTCGGTTCTATTCTATTGTTGTTTACGTCAGTGCTATTTACAAATAACTTTCTCTCTACAATCAAATCAAACTGCAATCAATCAAGTGAGTGGTTTCGTTATTGTAAGGTGGTAATGTCGCGTATGCGTGCTAATGGAATGTAGCTAATGTAAGTTAAAACGCAGTTCATTCGTTGTTGTCGCTTCAGTAAGTATTTATTAACATGGTTATATGCATTTATCTCAATATACTTCGCCAATTTTAACGTGCATTTAAGGAATATCTTATCATGGTGGGCATTTTTCATGATTGTTCAAAAAGTACTGACTCTGACTCTATGCAATTAATTAGTACACTACTACACTCAACTAAAAATTCAGGAAGGTTTTACAGTTTTGAGAGATTGTATTGATGTAGTACGTACAAGTATTCATCACATTGATTCTCGATCTCATGGGATTCTGCCTTTTAACTGTAGAATAATTCACATGTAAAGGCTTGCATGAAAAGAACAACGACAATGCCTTTCTGAGAAGTGAATAAGAACAATGCACACAGTTTAGAGTAAATACTCGATTGGTGTCAATTACGTAAGAATGTTACTAGGTAAGAGATAATGAATTTCTAGTTAAAATTGATGTTGTCTCGTAGAATATAGATGTGTGCGATAAATTGCATTGAATATTGTGTGTCGCTAGTCGCTAATTGGTCATAATTAACAGTTAGGTAAGCATTAATTAATATAGTAGAGCGAAATACTAGGAACACAAATTATGCTTCCCTTTGAAACATTTATAGTGAAAATTAACGAGCACTCACTCACTTTCCACCGCAAGAATTGCACCAATTACCTGCTGTGTAGTAATGAGTTGAATAAATGACATTAAATTGTACTAATTATTAAATGACAAGGGCATGTCGGAGGTAGATGGCTTGCATAAGCTAGTTAACTTCCCTAAATGAATTTTAACAGTTGATTACGTGCTGATGTCTTGGGGCAGATACGTTCCAAGCGGAATGAGTCACAAAATGAAACACAAAACTATTTGATATGATGATGAGAAATGGAAAACTCATCAGCCAGGCCAGTGAATGACCCAATTAGTATGGCAATGCAAAGAGGAACGAACAACATAGATATAGTTGTAAGTAATTAATAGATGCAAAGATTAACAGTGGCAATTTAAGAAAATCAAAAATACGATTAGATTCATCTCAGTTTCAGTATCATACTCTCTTTGTCTCTATACAAGTATGTATGTACACAACTATCTCTCTGTCTGTATCTGTATTCAATTGAAATGTATTCATTCTATACTTACTACATAATTAAGTTAGAGACTAAACACAAAGCTTTGTGAAATGAGTAAGCTAATTAATGTAAGTATTGATTTTAATGTGATGAAGTTTGAGGAAGGAAGGAAAATGTATTTTGAGTGTTTGTGACATGACCAAGGTCATGTCACGATATGTCGTGCCATTTCTATTGATTTCGTGGTCTGATTAAAAGTATCTTCTGATCTCAGACGATTTTACCTTCAGTGTATTCTATTTAAGTGTAATTATTTCATTAACTTGTTGGATAAATCGATTAGCTAATTAAGCTGATTGTATTTAATTTACACATTTACTATATATACTTACTTTCAGTTAAGCAAAACACAACTCTGAATAATACAATGTCTGCATTTACATATTACATATGTATCTTAAAAGTGTAAGTATTATTGTTGAGAATGATGATGAAGGTACAGACGAGAAAGAGTCTTTTGCTATAAAGATTCCTGAGTTTATTAGATGTAGCTTAAGTTAGTTGGAATTTAATACTGTATTCATTCACATTTTCAAATAGTCTTGACAAGTCTATACAAGCTATAGACTTTTTTGTTAATATTTTAGTTGAATTTTTATTTATAGAGGATAAATACAAAGATACAAATATTCTGTATTAGTTTCTCTTTTAGACACAGCACGCTGTTGTTCACCGAGTCAAACAAAACGTCAAGTCAAATCGAAAGAAATCACATCTTTTTATTTTATCTTTATAAACTATGTCAAGTAATCGAATGGAACTACTGCATAGTGTTGTGTGTCATTACAGGTAGAAAAGGAAAATTTCTCAAAAAAGATTACCATTATGTATACATTTTATTAGTTTACATATAGTAAGTACATATACTATAGTAGAAATGTAACTATATTATAATATGGTAACTATATATACATAATATTATATTTAGATTTTAGCACAACCTTCTATTCTACACTTTTATTGTAATGTAATCTATAAGTCAAATTACTACTTAACAAGGTGAGGTCTGTAAAGGTCAAATTATGGAAAATGCAAGAGAGGACATAAAAATACTGTACATAGGGTAGTAAATAAAAAAGATTAACCTATATTATTAGCTAATGAAAGGAATTGTATTGATATTGATTGGATAAATCGATTTCCCAAAGAGAACCTAAACCTTACTTAAAAATCTTACCTTACAAAGTCCAACCAAACGAAACCAAACTACTACCCTTAATTATCCTTATGACCTTATCTATACATACATGATACATACACATACTACATTTAAAATTGAAAGGTTAATATTTACTTGAGTGTGGTATGGTGTTGTGATTGTGATACTGATGATGATTACGTATTATTACAGTACTACTTATACGATCTAAATACATAGAGGAAAATTAAAATGGCCTGATCAACTGATTTGGTCCAGTAGAAACGGTAAACACTTAAATGACATAAATTCCTACCCAATCTGGCTGACTTTCTAAAGAGAAATGTAAAATGTAATTCTTAAATTATAGAATTAATTCTCCAGCCTTTTCAGTTGAGATAAGATATTCTATTTAGAATTTAAATTGACAATTGAAACTGAATTAAGTAAATTTAAGGTAGGAAGAAGCATGATAATTATGTAGAATGGGAACGCAAAGTAAGGGAAAGTTATGTTGAGATCAAATGAGCACAGAATATGATTGATCGAATGAGAAACATGAGGAATGAGAATAAATAGGAAGAAAGAACAGGACGAGACGAGACTGCAAGTATCTAGAATAATTAAGATTGCAGGAGAAAGGAGAAAGTATGATGATAGTCTTTCAGCAGAAGAAGCTTATATTTTAGCAGAAATATTTAAATCACAATTTGCACAAAAGTTGCAACTAAGTAAAGCAAATGTTTTTTCGTCTCTCCGACATTTCTGATCTTATCTGTACAGATAAAATGTGTACTTCCATTACTATCCAATATAAAACAGTTTTCTCCTTTTTTCTGATAACTGTGTAGTCAATGTATCTGAAACAGGGGCATTATTGATACCAAAATAATTATTAATTCAAACATTTTTCCAAAATGTTGATTATCAATAGGTACAATTAATTCTCTCCAATTAAACAGACAGTAAGAAAGTAGTACCTTTTATGTATTTAGGAATGTTATTAGTTTTGAAAGGAAAAATTCAACCAGAACCACCCGAGCAATCTACTCACTCTCTTTCTTCACATTAACATTTCAAATGACATGACAATTACTCCTATTATCACTCTACATTATTAACACACGAAAACGTTTTTTAACTCTTTTTTCTACGATATCTGTAGGTAATTACTGTTATAATACTATTTAAAAAAATTAATATTTATAAAGCATACACAGTCAGTGACTATACTCTAGCTGGAAATTTTATTTTATTCATTAACAAGTTTTGTGAGTTTTATTTGTATTACTATACATGAAAATGCATAGCAAGGACGTTTAAGTACCAGCAGTGAAATGGAAAAGTTACATGATTCCATAAATTAAGGAATACATCACACAAATTGTTTTAAATATACGAAGAAAAAGTACTACTACTAATTATTATGTTTTTGTGTCAGTTCTTTTTATTATATATGATTTATTACAGTAAATAATTACGATTTTATAAAGTACTACATTAGTACGTACGTAAAAATACAAAGTTTTATTTTGTTAGCAAACGGAAGGGGTTTTGAAGGCTAAACTAAACTACCTACATACATAAGTACTACACTATTACTATAGATAGGTACGTTGCGTACAAAATTGCTACATATTTACAAATATAATGCTGCAGATATAAATATATAAGCTACAAATTGCTAGAGAAAGACTTAACTACATAGACACGAGAAGAGAAAGTCACGACACGAAAGGAAAGAAAGCACATGACACCTTCCTCACTTTTAAATTTATAAACGAAATTTAATAAAATTCTCTCACCTGAGCTGACCGCTGGCCTGACCTGTAGAAATTCATTTTTACCTCTCCTTCCTTGGATTACGATTAGACTCCAGTCAATGAATCAATATTCACTTTCACCACGTCTGAATTCAAAAAATTATAAATTGTTACGCGCTCTAAAAATCTGGAAATGTAGTAGAAGCCACTGTTAACCCAGTAAAACTGTGAATGTACCGATGTAAACTTGTCATTGTTATGAGTGAAGAAATGGTAAAAATTCATTAGTTGTATTTTGCAGTTGTTGTCTTGTAGAATTGAAGATCGTCGCAGGTCATGTCAGTTAAAGTCCTTGTCCTCTGTAAATAACTGTAATTTTACCTTGATATCTATGTACTAATGTAGTGTGTACGATTTAAATGTTAATTGTATTCTAACTTATTGAAAAGTCAATTGAATTGTGTAGGTAGTGAAATTATATAGAATCCTATTGATTACCATTAATATGATATCCAACAATTGAAACTATAAATTATTATTATTATTACGTAATTATAGAATGATATATAAAACTATGTATGTAGTAATGTAGAGCTAGGGTATACCCATAAATATTATAGTAGAATAGAAGCGAGGAAATATTTTGTAAAATGTTAATGGATAGATCAAGAAGTTGGATTTGGTTTGGGATTTTTATGTACTCTAGTAATGATAAACGTTAACAGGTGAGAAGAAAGGGAAGGAGCGAGCGAGGGTGGTTTAATTGTATTTAGATTATAGCGGATTGACGGAGTGAAAGGTAGGAGAAAGAAGGGAAAGTTTCGTGATGGAATATTAATGTTGACAATGATGCTGATGAAACTCAAACCAAAGTTTTGATTGAGACACTCACTATATACAATACACTACTCACCACTCTCTGTATCGGTACTGTAAAGCTAAGTATAAATAAATTTTTAGACAAGAATTACTAGGAACGAAACGAAAGAACGGAATGATTGAAAATGTCAAGTCAGATCAGGTCAGGTCGAGACAGAAAGAAAGAAACGAGCTGGGCATATGGGTCTGTTTTCCTCATAAGTATGATAATTAATTAGCTACGGAAAAATAAAAAAGCACAAAAAAATAGTTGATAACATGTAATTAAATGTCTTGATGTAATGTAACGTAACTTAAATGTTAGGTATATACTACATGAAGGTAACTCTAAGGTAAATTATCGTGTCATCGTAACGTAACGTACTCGTCGTAACTAATTAAAATAAATGTTTAATTAAGTGAATAATGTGTACTTCAATAAACCACAAACCAAAAAAAATCAACAAAAAGATTGTAAACCTAACCACCCGAAAAGATTTATAAGTTCTGCTGGTAAGAAAAAACAAGAAAATAAGTAATTTACCTGTTGTAACGAAGTTGGCGAAATCTGGAAAATTGAATCACACTAACTGATATTTCACAAAAGTTGTTTTACCACACGAAGAGAGAGAGAGAAAGTTGTTCGTAGGAAAAAGAAAGTTAGTAAAATCCTCAAAATTAAGAGTATGGTAGGTAAATGTACGGCCGTCTGTACGATGCGCTACGATGAAAGACACTAATGAAAAATCAATTGTAACTTGAAACTTTTCAGTTCATACAGTATAGATCAGTCCAAGTCAGTCTGAAAAATATTGACATGATGAAAATTGACTGGACTGACATGGCTTGGGCAAGAGAACTGAATTTCTGAACTGGACTGTTTTGTAGTCAGTGAATTAATGTGAGCGTAGCGTAAACGAACGTACCATAAAAATAACAAATAGAAAGCAGGCAGGACATAAATCGTAAGTCTAGAAGATCTTTGGAATTTTGGAAATGGAATTGAATTAAATAAACTGTGAAATTTTATGTATTCTTAAAAAATGCGCTATTCAATACTTTTATTTCTTTTCAGTTCTCATTCACCATGCTCATACTACAATACAACCGGTTGAAAATTCAAACTATCTAGATTAACATCCATAATGATTCATACAATAAGATCAATGTTTCACAGGACAAGGAAAACAATTAATTTTATGCGTAATGCGAAAACGTTCATATTATTATACATTAATACACTTACACAGGAATACTGCTCTTAATTATTGGCCATAAAACTCTTCAACAGATTCTAATTGTACAAACACTCATAATAGTCAAACTGAGTTTACTTTCAAAACTTTCTCCATTCATAGGAAAATGTTAGGTGAAAGCACCGGTGCTAGGGTATAGATTCACATTCGCTTTCTCTGCATGACTATCAACTAGTGCATAATAATACATAAATCCTTCATTTCAGTATAAGTATTAGGTACACGATTGATGTCTTAACTAATGAAAAAATTATTTCATGTGCTTAATATAAACGTTACTCTGCCCTACATGCGGATGTGTAATCTTAATGGACTTCATACATTCACATCCGTTTTACATTAAAAGCAGTAATGTGGATTCACAAAAACATTTCGCTCTTAATATGCATATACAAATTACATCATTTACTTAATAAGTATCTTCCGGTTTCAATTTACATTTATTTTACATTTACGATATTATTTAGAATAGAACTGACTTGTTCGTTACACTATCATAATCAAACGATTAAAAAAGGGTTAATAGAGTTTGGGAGATTATAAGAAGATCAGTATTATCTATTTACTATTACTGCTAATACTTTCGATTCGATAACAATCAGAGACATCAACTTCTTTCTACACAGTATTATGTAATATTCGTAAAACCCCGACTAGTTATATTACATGACAATAATAATAGGGAAATTCACAAGAGTAAAATTACAAGGTCAATGTACACATCAATCGAAAGCTTAGCGTATCTCAATAGTAAATAGAATAATTTTTTATATAAAATGTTCAGTGGGACACTAAAAATTTAGTTTCATTAGGCTTCGTAAACTCAGACTTTTAATTATTTTATTATCTTTATCGCTAATAGTTAATAACTATGTATAACACAGGGCGTCTAGCAGCTAGGTTATACAATAACAGCAAACAGATCTTCGATATTGCTGATTGCAAGTTTTATAGTATAGTAAGTAGTCAGTTTTTTTGAGACGAGTCGAAATGGTTATTACGACCCCTTGCGAAACTAGATATCTTGCTGCTGCTGGGTTGTGAGGAACTCACTTCACTTGAACTTGGTCCTGCTTCTTCTGGGGTATTGTTTTCCTGGTTGTCTTCCATACCACTATCACTCGAAGTATTGCCTTGGTGGTGCGAAGATTGATTTTTCAGAGTGGGAATTCCCCCTTTGTCTTCTGTTTCCCAATCCGATGAGTTGGACACACCCGATCCACATTCGTCATCCATTGCATGCTTTAAACTCGGAATGGAATGAGGATAACTCCCTGCATCAATGGGAGAAGCCATCTTCAGACTTAATTCATCGAGGCTACTTCCGCCGGAACTGCGAACGGTTCCACCATCATTGTACACCGAAGGGTTATCTAAAGTCAACGTAGAAATCGATGGTTTACTTGGGGTTATATTTTCCTGAATATTACCACCAGAATGATGATTAATTTTCGTAGGAGGTACAATACCAATTGCCCGTGACCTTTCACTAAAACTGAAGGGGGGCATTAAGCGACATTTCTCCAGCGCCTCATTTATATTGTGTCTAATCCCTATATCAAAAACATCATAATTATAATTTTAGAAGTAATAAAATTAATTAATACAATAATAATACTTTCAAAACAATTCTTACCCTTTTTCTGATAAAACAATATGTATGCAGTCGCATATTGTTCTTCTTTGGGACCTTCACTGGTAACTTCACCATCGTTAAATAGATGCCAACTCCCCGAATTTGGATTCTTCCCATAGGCAACGTAATGGCCGGAAGAAGCTCCTGCGTACCAAATATTAGGGTTTTAATTGTGCACATCATGAGCTAATAAAATGTCTAAACCGTATTGAGTGATTAATAAACCTTCATAAACACAGTTAATAAACTTCCACTTAGTGGCATGAATTAGCTTAATTTAAATTGAAAATTATTTAATAATAGCTAATGTCCTGAAATAAATAACTAAATATATAACATACATACATGTTGATTTTATGTACAAAATAGTATTTGCCTTTCAAATTACGGGCTATGAATAAAAATATGCTACATAACCTTAGGTACATCATACAATTACTGCAAAAATGTGGAAATACCTCCGAAGTGGCAGACACAGGAATAAAGGTCATAAGCGCAATCCTTCCCTGAAAATTCTTCTGCCATATAATCCCTTACATCAAGTCCAGTCAAGGGAAATTTAAGTCGATTGTTTAACTTGTTACTCGAATGGTCCAGGAAAACAAATCTTTATTTAAATATTCGGTGTAAATCATTTTTGTTTACTCGTTTGTTATCCAATATATTAGCCTCACTCTTACCTCTTCAGATAGACGATGAGATAGTCCGGTAAGTGGCATATAGCCATAGCTTTAGTAGCCCGTTCATCTCTTTTACATTCTGGACAGTACCATGGATTTTGGGCATCTAGATGCTCGCTAATAACATTATTACGTAAATTAAATGATTTGTTGGCACAGAATATGACGTCATGCTGAGATTAAATATAAGCTTTTAGTAAATAGTAAAGTATCTTACATCTGGGAAAATGACTTCAGACAATCATGAATGTCAATTACAGGTTCATCAGGGCGGTACGGAGCCCAGCTTAGTGCTTCCATTACAGATGACATATCGTTTGGTTGTATTTCCGACATTAATTCCAGGCTTAAGTTCTGGTATGACATTACAATTGAGATATTCTTCTGACTTAATGAGATCATGCCGACCGTTGAAATCTCACATCCGGAACACACCTTTGTGCATCTTATGCAAGATTTCCCCTACGTGAATTACAATATGGTATTACTCCATCACTTATTAAATAGATGTCATTAGTATTATCAAATAAAACTTATTCCAAAATTAAAACTTACGTCAGACGAAGTAATCAGAAATTTTGAACGAATTTGGGGAAACGGGTTTATATCGCAAAGGTACTTATGCAGTTCAGTGGCAGAAATATGCGAAGGAACACGGATTAACCATGGATGGCCAAACATCAGAGATCCTAGCTGGGGATTGGTTTCGCTGTTAGGGTCCGGATCGTTTCGAAACAAAACCGGAACCAGAATCAAGACTATTACCGGAGGAACTGTTACGGAACCCACAGGGAGAAATTCTGTGGCACTGACTATTGCACTACAGACAGCACATTTTAAAACATTTTCTCTCTTCGGACGCTTTTCAAGATTGGAGTCAAAATGGTGAATAGATTTCTGTAAAGGTAGAATATTTGTTATGATAAAAGCATAGCAAGAATGTACAATGTTAGTTGTCGCAATAAAATAGTATAAATCTTACTTGCAGACATTCTTTGCAGAGAAAGCAGTTGCAATTGATGTGTTGCTTGATCTCAGACGCTTTAAATTCATCCAAGCATATTTTGCACATTATAAGATCCTCTGGTCGTTCGTTTTTATCATCCAACATGGTTACCTCACCCGCAATATTTTCAGTGGTACTACTAATTTCAGCTGCAGTGGTTTCTATTAATGGTGGCAGCGTTGAGCTTACTTCATCCTGTTCCCAGTCTTCGTCTAAGTAGGTCGACGGGGTCATCTCATTCTAAAATTAATAAATTTGTGGCTTATAAAATATTTTTGTCAATTCAAATTGATGTGAATTGGGAGTGAATTTACATTTGGAGTTGTAGAGGACACGTTATCTGAAGCCTCAGAATTCGTCAAATTATACATAAGACTTGGGAAAGGGGTTACGCTGTAGTCGTCATCAAAGTTTGTATTTGTTTCTATAACGTAAATGTTCCGGCCTCTTTCGTTCATACATTTCACTGTTGTTTCATCACTCTACAATATAATTACAACCACATTTAAATAGGCTGTATACAAGAATTAAACTTTTCAATAATATCTCCTTACCAGTATATTGTGGACGTAATAATTGGAAACCACAGCCACGACGTATTTATTTCTCACATTTTCTACGTGTTCTTGAATTGCAATTTTTTTAGCTACCTCTTGCTTTAAAGTCGCCACTGTCGACTGCACATTTATATTTATCTCCACTTTTTGAGGTCGTCTATCTTTCATCCCGATGTATGTTACATCTGAAATATATAAATTAATGAAAACCAAGAAGTAATTGATAATAAAAAGTTTAAGAAAATAGTTTTAAGGTGATTACTTAGCTGACGATCAACATCATGAGGAATTGGTAGAGAAAGGTACATAAACGGCTCATAGGTGATGGAAACATAGCTACATCGTGAGCACCGGACAGTACTTTTGTACATTCCTTGGAAAGTCGACGCTATCACAGTATTGTTAGATGCTAGATGTTTTCTCCAACTATCACTACCTTTGTGTGTTAACTCTGTATGATCTTCTTTACGTTTCTTAGACGGCGGTAACCCATCTGCTTCCAGACAACCATTATTGTGTACTTGAGTATTCAAATTTTCAGCCGATCCCTTGCTAGAACTCGTGCCTTCATTATTTTCCCCATCTTTGTCGTTACATTTTGGTCTGTCTTCAATTGTTGCTTGACCACGTTTTCTTCTTTCCAGCTTTTTGTCTACAGGTTTCTAGTTTCCATACAATAAACACCGTTTTATTGTAATTAATATTTTTCTTAAAGCCCATAAAGAATGGTATGAGGATCTGAAATCGATACCTGAATTCGATTGCTATTATTAATCGGTGGTTTGGCTTCCAAAGGTAATTGTTTTTTATTACAATCTTTCAACGCTTCACATGAGGGTGATAACTTGGCTCTAATCCGCTCGTCAGATGAGCTCATATTCTGCAAATCTTCAGATGAAATGATCTTAAAATTATTGACATTTTCGTTCAAAACACCCAACTGGTTTTTGTGATTCTTCCCTTTCATGTTTTTGAGCTGTTCGTGCAGAGCATCTAATGTAATTGCCAAAAACTCCTGACAGTCATGCTAAAATTGAAAGAATATTACATATTAAATAAAATTGATCTATTTTTCTTTTAACAAACTTAAAATGCTGTTATGCTTACTTGATGAGAATTATTAAACTGGCTGAACATACTACCGAGTTCTTTTTTAAACTCATGTAAGTCCAATACTGCAGAGGACCCTACCCAGGCCCTTTTCATCATACTATGGAATTGATAAACTAAAGCCGGCACATCATTGCCCTTCCTAGAGAAATTTTCAATAAATACAAGTTTTTGAAGTTTTTCATACCATTTGATCTCTGAATTACTGAAAACTTCATGGAATTTGCTTACCTTTCGAGAGTAAGGAAGTATTCCACTAGCGGCGGAGTGTGGAGGAGACATTGTAAACCAGAATTCATAAAACATGTATTGCCTAGATTAGAGAGTCCAATGTCACCAGGTTCACGAACTCTTGTCCCGTGCGAAGTACTTCCTGTGGAAGAGTTACCCCAAGCATTTCCAGAATACGAGCCAAACTTAGTAGGGGCATCGTTTAAACTTAAGGTCTGCTTGCCTCTAACACAAGATTGATTTCCGCCATACGCTGTCAGGGAAAATAGAGAAAGAAAGTTTTTACCACTTGTAAGTGCAAAACGCAAAGAAACTTGATGTAATGTAGTGTAAATTTAGAAATATCTACAACCTCAATTTAGTGCTTAATTTAAAGCTTCAGTTTGAGGATTGACAGAAGACAGAATATGGAAAGCTTAAAAGTAGGAAAATTAAAAGACTTACTGTTCCCTCCCAAAGGAGGTGGTAATGGAATTGGAGTTTTACAAATTTCACCATTGGTACTCCCAGGTGTTTCACTTGTGTCCGGATTGTCGCATGTACTTTCCGGCTTTTGATCATCATCTTCCTTTTCTAAAATTGATGTTTGCACAGGCATTATTTGTGGTATTGTTCCGTCAATGCCACAGATCCCATCCGTTGACGATCCAGTGCTGCTGCTGATTATGTCATGAGTACCATTTTCAGTAGGTTTCTTATCCGGTGATCGCGAACCCCAACGCGTCATACTGCTCCTATCATTTCCCATTTTGTTAGTATTTATGTAAATGTCAAATCAATCGGCAGACACCAGATATCAATTTCCTCAAAATTCGTAGTCCCACCAAAGAAAGACAAATAGCTACACAATTAGTTGTTTCAATTACCAATTTCAAGCTTAAGTAGCTGTAATTTTTTAAATATTTACGTAATTTACAGCACCTAGCATAAAGTGAAAAGGCAAAATTCAAAAAATTATTGGATTGGATTTGAGTAAAATAAAAATTGTATTCAGTATTGATTATTGATTCTGAAAAATCAAAGATTATCTATTTCGTCCTTTGCCAATAATTTTGCAAAACTGCATTTTGTATTTGCTTTTGTCTTGTGGACAAACACTGAACCAAGTTTACATTCTTACAAACAGAACAGTATGATTATATAAATCTAAATTATATTACCAATGCAACCACATAGCACTGAACACTCCTCAGCTGTCAGCTGGCGATCACCACATCACAAAAATGTATTTTCAAAATTGAAACTACAACGCAGAAGGCATAAATATTTTACGTATGAAATAAATCACGATTCCCAATCCCAACCCCAAATTCACTGATTTTTGCTATTGTTGATAAAATAGCAACAAAAAGGGACCCTTTAGCCGTATAGAATACAAAATTCAATACAAGGACTGTAATAACCAAACCAAGTACAATAAAAAATACAAAAATATTCATAATGATATCAATTAAATTAAAAAATAAGTAATCTAGAATTTTGATCAGAATAAATTACTTGTTTAAATGTTGTGTGACGATGTTACGTCCCAGTGCACCAATCTTGGTTTCACTTATTACTTGCTGACTTTTGTCTTTTTAAATGAAGAAGTCAAGTAGTCAGGCAATGACTACTACTAGCAGAGCACGGCCGCAACCACAAGGTATTACACTTTACACTACAATAATTACCAAAAGTTGACAATTTTTAATTATAAGTTCTACTAGTTAATTTAAAGCTTTAATTGCTGCTGGCAGTGGAAGAAGCCCGCATTCAGGATGTGAAAGATGCAAGAGTAAAAAATAATGTAATTTCTCCGCACAAGAAAGAAACAGCCAAGAAGTAATGTAAGTCGTCGCCCGTGTCAAATGAGCTATAAGCCCTACCTATGTGGCAATAGTGGATCTCCCGACGCCGAGCGAGCCAAACCAAATCACAAATATCAAATTCTGCCGAATTTCCCATACGAACTGTACAGCATTCAGTCTTTCCATATGTCACACATAAAACACTCATTTTGCGAAACAAAACTGCTTGCATTGTGCGTGTTGTTGTTCGTGCAACGAAACAAGTCAGTATGTGTATGTGAATGTGAGTGATATTGATATTTATTTGATGACTAAACATGTTTATGAACTTTATTAATCTTTGTCAAAAATAATTGCAATAATAATAATTTATTTGTGTTGCCAAAAACACATGACAATTGCCGTAAAGACACAGAATAACAATATAAAGCTTATTTGATTAATGAAAGAGTAAAAAGGTTAAATAATGGTAATA
>JABASH010001520.1:0-25556 GCA_019776445.1 Tomocerus maximus | reverse complement strand
GTCCGTAAAGCAAAGATATCATTATGCAAACGAAAATCGATGTGAACAAAGAAAATATATTTTTGGTAAACAGTATGCTATGTAGCAGAGTACACGCATATCACATTCACTCTTCGAATATGCAGTATCCTTACGATTTGACGATAATTATTATATACATAGATGAAAACACAAAAATTATTTATTTCGGTAAAAAGTTAATATTCTCAGTTGATTTTCAATGAACGGTTGTTTGATTTTGGACTCGACTTTCCGCAGGAGTTACATCGCGAAATACTACTCCTGTCAAATGATCTATTATTTTTTTCTGAAGATTCATTTTCCACAAAAGAAATCCTACAAACGCTCCCACACTTGATAATAGTAAAATTAGGAAAGTTATTGGAACTGCCCCCATTGAACCGCTTTGTTCTGTAAATATTTAAAACAAAAATTTGCCAATGAATTTTACCTATTTATGTGCTTTCTTTGAGTAGAAGATTTTTGTTACTTGATACTTAAATATATTGAAATCACCTTCAATGTAAACTCGAATCGTTTTCTCTATTTTTCCGGCTAAATTGGCTGCGGTGCACTTGTACTCTCCTTGAGTATCATGAGACACACGGTGAATTGTCAAAACAGATGACCCGTTAGTCCGTTTGACAACCATGTTGCTCTCACGGTTTATTGTCTAGAAATTACAATCCATTGATTTCCATTTGAGAAATAATTGTGCTAAGCCATAATTTTTTATCTTCAAACTAAAACCTTTATAATTACTTTATTATTTTTGCGCCAACGGAGAATGGGGGTCGGTTTTCCTGTCACCTTACACGTGATAACTTTCTCGGTAGCATTTAATGTCATTGTAACGACTTCAAATGGAGGTCCTTCAAACTTCGGAGAATGTGAATCTGAAACAAGTAATATTGTTTGTGGCAACATGAATATCCAAACTTGGTTAAAGAGATTTTCTGTACCTTGAACATCCAACCGCACTGTTTTATTTAGCCATTCGGTCGTATTCCAAACCGGAGCAAAGCAGATAACTTCAGTCATATTTTTATGCACGAGGACCTTTAGATTCTGGAATGCGCTTTGGAATCTTATGTCTCCGAATTCCACATTTTTGATGGCTAGAGAATAGAATTGAACAAATTGTCATTTTTGCATATGTGATTTGAAAAACCAAAATTGATATATTTTAATATTATTACTGTCAATAAATATGAGTGAGCCATTGTTCCAACGAATAGCCCATTTCAACCCCTCGGAGAAATAGAAGTATGAAGTGTCACAAGCCATTGTTATATTTTGGCCGGTATAAATAGGATTCCGGGTGCTTAGTGTCAAAGTTAGCATATTCTCTTTCTTGATGTCTGCCCAATTGAAGTCTACAATGCAAAACAGAAATTGCTGACACAATTGCCTTCAATATTGAGAAAACGACTACCTATATACTCTTTTCAATCAGCTTCGATGATTAGTACTTTAGAAATAAAGATTTTCTTTTTACAGAGGTTCATGGTCCGATTTGGTGGAAATGAGATTGAATGAGGAACCATGTCGGTATAAAAGTGTCTAAAGACGTCAATTCCATCTCCCTTGCAGCGGAGCATGCCAGAATCTCTTGGGTAGACCTTTTCAAAGCTGCAACTTCCGTTTTTGTAGTGTCGAGCTGCGTTATTGCCAACCTAATTGACAATTAATAGGTTAGAAATATCAATGAAATGTACCTACATGTAATTATGGGAATACACTACTCAGTAGAGCATAAGCTATTATTGTTTCTGATTGATTATAATATTATCACATCAATGCAGAATGATTTAAAAAAACTAATAGAACAGACATTTACTTTGTAAAGGAGAAATTCTTTCATTTTGCAGCTGACAGGATCAAAACAAAAAACTTCCTGGACATTCGGGGGCTTTTTAGAGTTAGAACAACACATAATGCCTTCGTCTTCTTTGCTATAGAATATAGTCGCGTTTCCAACTATCGTATTATTGAATTTGAAGTCTTTACTCTCGGTCCCTTGATAATGAAATCATTATTAGATGAGCTATTCAATAAAGGATATCGCACGGTGATATTTGCAAGTAAGAAAAATGTTTACCCTTTTCAACATTTACAATGACGAAAGCTTCACTTTCATCCGTTGTACATTTATATCTTCCATATACATTTCCGAATTGATACATATCAATCGTAAAACCAATTTTCGGATCGAACTTAAAATAGGGGCTTTCCAATAGCTCAAAGTGAGTCTGATTGAGATTCATTATTTACAGTATTGCTTCCATATTATAATTCATATTTGATTGTGAATACTATTTCAACTCACGGGAGTCGTTTCTTCAAAGATGGAAACTTTTACATCCGGTTGAGATACTCGGCACGGGATGTCCATCTGATCATTGCCTTTAGAACGAACCGTCACCGTTTCTCCCGAAAGAATTAAATAGGGTGGAGAGCTGCCTGGAATTTCCCATGCAAAATTACACACATGATGTGTAATAGTAATATTATATGATATATCTGTATTTCTGTATAGGTATCTCGTATTATTTAGTAGGTACCTTGCCAGTAAACGTAAATAGTTTTTTGCAACTGCTCATCCTCGGTACTCATGCAACTGTAACTTCCTAAATGAATATCGAAATGTACAGTTCAGTAACTCTTTCAACTCTTAAGATACTGACCAAGGCATTTACCAATATAAATAAATTATTAATATTGGTATATTAATACTTATCACTAAAATGTTAAGCTAATCTTATTCATGCATAGCCATAATATGATATGATCTTGTAGAGAGCTACCAGTAATAGTGTTGGAATCTCCGTATAATTCAACATGGGATGAGAATTGATTTGTTCGCTCCTGCCATATATCTGTCGCTGATCTTGATGTTCGAATTCGGACATTATACAGTTGATGACCAGCATGCTGAAAAGACAAATTAATCTTTTCATGTGCATCATTATATAATACAGTAGCAATTAGTTATAATTATAGTGTAACAATATATTTTCCCAGAAATTCTATGATTTAGGTACTTGAGCATGATGAAAGAACCATTGAACCGGGTAACTAGCATTACAATCAAATGCAATGGCAGACAAATGGGACGATATGATGTACGTATCTCCATTATCCTGAATTTTAATGGCTCCATCAGTCAAATTGTTAAAATCTCTTTGCCAAATTCCTAAATCTTTTCCATCATACAAATATAATTTTTAAAGGTATTACTTTAGCTTGAAGTGTCACTGTTTTCAGAAACATTTAAGGGATCATTAAATAAATAAGTATATATACCTTCCCCATCCACAGTTATCCATCGATGAATTCCAATTTTAGGACTCTCACGAGGTCGCCAACCAGAGATTACACTTACCATGCACAATATCACTCCCAAAATTTTAATTAGTGAAAATAGAAACCGATTAGTCCATGGATGAGAGACCATTTTAAGTAAAATTGGCAAATATTTGTGAACTACTCTATCCCAATGATTTAATGTGGCAAATAGTAAGTCAGAATAAATTCATTGCATAAGTGAGTATGAGAATTAAGCCCAACAATAATGAATACTTGGACACGAGCAAAGACTGTATAATTGACCAAACGAAACATCAAACGTCCATTGATGATGATGGCCTATGTATGTGCCTATGAATAGATTGTGATTGTCAACAGCAAAGCTTGTGAACATTCGCAACAAAGTTGTTTTCTAGTGATGCCTGAGCCAATCGAAGGGCCATTGTTCATAATGGAAAGTTGAGGAACGGAAGTAGAATGGAAATCAATGCACAAAAATAGTGGGGACACAATGCTTTGCGTGACTTGCACTGCGTTGCTTAACCATTCTATTTTTTGCATAACTTATCCTGTACAGCGATACACTATATACTTATTTAGCCTATTGCACTGAGTTATTATTACCTGTGTGTGTGACAAATGTCAAATGTTTTAGTATCCACATATTATACGCTTTGACGATCAAATCTCTCTCTCTGATTTACATTCACAAACACATACATAAGTAGTACTCAATGGGAAATAGCACTATGTGCGCGAATTCATCATATCATGTTTGTGCATTAAGTACACAGTATGTGGATATACTTCAGAGCAGAGTATTAGTGTATTTTGATAGTATGAAAGTTTCAAAGCGATTCGCCAAGCTAAACCATGTAAATAGAGAAAACAATATTATTACTAGCTTTCTTTAAATGGACTCTGGTCTACTGACACTGATATCTTCACTACATACATGATACATGTTATGTCAACTACTTATGTATATGAGAACGTAAGCATAAGCAGTAGACTCAAACGTTATATACTAATATGTAACTATTTGGTATATCAAATCATGAATCATGTACAATTCTGCCCGCATAAAGGCAGTCGACACACAAGTCCCATTTCACGTTGCATCAAGTTATTTAAGTCTAGTAAAGAGCAACAGTCTACATAGGCACAGGTGTAAATACAGATTAAACATAAACCTTAAGGCTATTAATGTAGCATACCACATAGCATAGCATATTAAAATTTAATTTATTATAAATGAGTATTGCAATGCAGTGTGATGAAGCAATATAATTTCCGTCTGAAAAGTGACTTAGGTACAAGCAGGATAACTTTTATATAAAAACGGATATAGGAGTACATAGTGTAATAATACTTGTCTTTTACAGGAATATTTTTGAACTTTGATTCGGAATAAATGAAAGTATAATTAACTGCAGTCTACACTTACAATTTCTACGTATATCTACTTAGGTACATTTAAATTAGGCTTATTTAGGTCTTTGTCCATAGAGAACATTATTCACTGTTTCTGCTAGTCTTTGTTGTGTTCGTTTGTCGATGTGAAAGGTAGAGTTACTTTTATTTTTGTTTTCCGAACTTCCGCTTTTCTGATCTGAATTTGATGATGGCAATATAAAATTGACGATAACGCTGACATTGGGAGATTGAGCTTGACGGTAGGCTGCTGCTTGATCCAAACTCCCAGTTGCAGCATACGGCGAGTACAAGCGGACTTTGTCTATGTGCTCCAACTTTATTATTGACGTCTCTACTTTACCCCGATGGTACGGAAAACAACCCTTCTGAAATATTCATTCAAAACTTGAGGAATACTAGGAATCACAAAAGCAAATTGATTTAATGTAATTTAATTAATTAATTTTAGGTAATTACCACAGACACTATTGTTAATGATGCTAAAAGCAGCTGAAACAGTAAAACCAGAAGAGTATTCTGTTGGGGTGTCGATGTACTGTGTGCAATACATTTCAATACTGATGATTTAAAATCCATTTTATTGAGATCGATAAGAAATATGAGAGTAATTTTCGATTAACTTTGTATGGAAATGAAAAGCTTGTGCACTTTTACTCATGTGTGTGTTGAGAGAGGACGGAAATGCAGATTCTAAGCTCTAGATCTGATTGAGAGCGGATTGATAATGGGAAGGGGCAAATAAATTGAACCCATATCCACTTTGGAAAAGGTTGACTAGCGGAGATGAATGTCATGAAACTGGTCATCTGTATAGTATACATACTACATCCACAAATGTGTAAGTCAACTATAAAGTTATAATCCCTGAGTCCCAAACTACTTCAACCAAATTGACAACATGCCTGGCATTCAGTGTTCTCAACAATTTTGTGAGCATACAGCTTCGCCTAACAATAAGACTAACAGGTTTCTAATGAGATAAGACAATGTACGAAAATGCTTGCAATAGTTGCAATCGGCATTGGCTGTATAACAACTTGAGAATCCTGTCTGTCACAAGTTAACGAAGACATGGTTACACAGGTGCAGGTGGGACAGAATCACATAAACATACATGCATAATGTTATGTTTTATCAAGATCAGGACCAATTTAATTGAGGTTTGATGTATTGGGGGCATGTCGGCACATCATTTCAGCCCGTGATTATAAACTTGCACTCATGCTTTTAATTTTTATAGCTCGAATTCTGCTCTGAATTCTGTTTAAATAAAAGATGCTGACTGGTGGAACAAATAAAGATGCCAGGGAGCAACTGCTCTATGCTATAATAAAATATTGGTACAATACGCAAAGATTTTGATAAGTAGTTTTGGGAGTATTTAATACTCAATTTAATATGATGTAACAAACAAATATCGGGAGTCTAATAACAGTTTATAGGTACTCAAACGATAATCTTTAGTTCTCATCCCATTAGCATTGATATAATATGTATTTGTGTTTATTCGTAATATTCCATATAATATGTACATTTTTCATGGAACGACAGTTTTGATATCAATTTTTACAACTTAACTACTTTCTTTTAGTACTTTTACATCTAGGCTGACAACTCAGTACTATACTACAACTACAATGTATCTAAATATATCTTGTGGCAGCAGTCTATATAGTACATCTGATATTGAGCTACGTCTACATACTAAGAATAAAGTTATATCTACTAGGTTTTGTTTCCGTGACTTAATACAGCTAGTAATGTATTTCGTTGACTGTGTACAATAATACGTTGACAGAATAATAAGTACGGTTTAGCTCTGATAACTTAACATTTGTCAATAATTTTATGTATGGAACAACATAGTTTACTATTTGTAAATTGATTGTAGATGTGATGTGATTCTTTGTACATTACAAATGAATGCTTCTTTAACTTTTGGTGTTGTCCCACTATTGTCTTTCTACAGGCAAAATATTTTGTAATAATATGATTAAATTGCACCAAATCGATTCAAGTATTTTCTGCAAGACTCTGTGATTTATCCAGCATAACTGATGATTTTCTCCTCTTATACAGAACAATGAAGTTTCATTTGAAACTTCATTGAATTGCAAATCAAAATAGCTTTAGCATCGTGATTTTAGTAGTTCTTCTGTATTTTTGTTACTTGCATGTATACATAATTAAGTTGTAAATTATCTTCAGTGTTAACAATTATTATGTAAGTACGCTTACGCAGCATTATATGCAATGTTGCATGTTTATCGTCTATAATATAAAGTGAGTGAATTGTGTGTGACAAGGATATAATAGGCATAAATATAGCTCTGTGGCTGTTGTGGATGATTATCATATTGTTCCTGTTACTTTTATTGTACTTACTGGCCAATACGGCAAGAGATTTTGCATTCAAATCACATTGCACACATTAACTGACTCTCATGAGGATTTGGCCAATTTCCTTACTTCTCGTCTGATCACTGACTGTGGCTACTTGACGCGTTGTGACTTCTGGACTAGAAACTACTGACACCTACAAAACCTATAAATATTGCAAATTATTATAAATTATACTAATTATTATACTAATTATTATTATTATTACTACTTACCACGTATCCATTCGAAGCTAACCCAGAATGTAAGAGACCTGCAGAAACAAAAATTCCCAGCTATAGATTCAAATCGACCAATAATCATGCAAACATAGTATATGCAATTGAATAACAATGAAAAGAGACCATGGCCCTAGCCGCATCCAAATGGGAAGGAATCCTTTGTACAGAGCAAAGAAGCCTTCATTCTTCACCGTCTTTCGCAAACAGTCAATTGAGTTCTTGTAGTACAGCCCTTGACCGTTTTCCCCTGTTGGCTGATTCATCACCCTCGTTTTCACTATTGTAATAATAATAATGGCAATTAATTTGATGGTCTAAAACATTATTTACTGGGCATTTCTAGTATCGTTTAATTACCCACGTCAGCGGGAGTTCCCATTATAGTAGCAGTCAGTCCAGCAAGAAGACTAGAAATATACACAAAATAGAATTCAGTCATTCGATGTTTACTTATAGATGTACTACGTGTTAAGTGTTACTATATTAGCTTGCGTTTTGCAAGTTTCATTAGTCCACAAAGCACCTAAAAGCAGCTTGTCAGTATTTTCATCAAAAGGGCATAACATTTAAGAAGAATTTCACGATCAACATCAAATGAGGAAATGTCACTCATTTATGCTTTATGTGTCTTGATAAACGCATAACTCTCTGTACCTTGCTAAAATGTGAACACTTGGTCCGTCGATCATGCTTGTTTTCGTCAACAAGAATCTTTTGGCAGAATCGTAGGTGGTTAAGTCGCCCAGATTAACTAAAGCTCCTCTTTGTACATTGGGGACCCATCCCTTCCATAATCCACGAATTCCACCCTCCCTGAAGATTTGCGCAAGTGCTTGAAAGGCATTTTTAACTCGGGGTGGTTTTCCTTCCAGTTTACGTCGCCCTTCCATTTGCAACTGCACTTTGACTAAGTCCATAGGACTGGCGGTGAACTGAGCAAATCCTCCAACGATTAGTCCACATATAGCAGCCTGGAATCAACAGCCATTCTGTTATAGTCACGCTAGCCATGGTTATATTATAGCCGACAAACTGGAAATGACAGCTCACGCAATAATATATTTTCAGATCAAAATTTGCGAGCTTAGCAAGCAAAATGAATCTATACTCAAAGTTGTAAAATAAAATCCAAAATAAAATATTATTTCCCACAAACCCCCAATCCCCTCTTCCTCATCGGTAAAGCTAATGCATTTTTATGAGCCATACAGATGTACGATGACATTGAAAACCTATTCAAATCCCCATGCCACATTACGGCAGCTGTATGTCCCCATAGAAGAATTTGGAACTGATAAATATAAATGAGACATAAGCTAAAGTATTAATGGCAAGATAACAGTACACAAGGTAAAAGTACAAAGGGAATTAATTCAAGATTTACCTTTGAATTAATTAACCTGGATTGGCTTTAATGGTTGCTACAATTAGTGGAAACATTTATTTGTAGACAACATTTTTTTCTTATCAAGGATTCAAGAACATCGGGTCATAGGCATATTGTGATTAAACTTGTACTGATTTTTTGGAATATATTGATTATAATTCTCAGAGTTGGATGAGGATACCTTGTAAACTGGAAAACTCCCATCGGGCTCCCTTCCAAAGACATCATCTCGTAGTTTTTCATAAAGGGCCATTCTGATTCCTGAGTAAATGACATGTCTGTAGAGAGCGGGAGCCAGTCCAGTCCAAAGACTGAGAACGCCTTCATTTCTAATTATCCCCAGCCCCGTGTGCAGCATTCCAACTTTCTTAACTACAGATGTTCCATTCCCTCCTGGGTTTTTCGGCAGCTCCCCAGCAATCATCATACGCGTTTTTGTGATATCCAGAGGATAAGTAACTAAAAATCCCATCATTCATAGTCATCTTTAATATTAAATAAATCATTAAATGTTCCTATTTTATGTATAGAGAATTCCTAGCGATATTTTACAGGAAAGTACACACCAGACGAGTGCTGAGCACACATTTCCGGGGATATTTTTGATACATCTATTTCAGGACAGGCCTAGGGCGCTTTTCCTGCCGGACATTATCCGGTGCGTACTTTCCTGTATGCAGCATATGCAGCATAACTAGCGCCCCCAGTACTGTTAAGAATTTCGAAATGTTTGGACACCTTGTAGGGCTTGGGCAATGCTTATTTGGGAGAGTTAGTCCACGCCGGGGACTCCACGGCATACATAAATACATACATACTTGCGTACACCGTAATCTACTTCTGTCCTTAATTAAATTTTGTACAACTGCCCAAGTTATAATCTGCAATGTTTGCAAAAGCCATTAAAATAAACTAGCATTCGATGTTGGAGATGTGGATTACGTATAAATGTGATAGTCTCAAAGAAAAATCCCGCCATATGTATAACCTTTTCACATTTGACCAGACCAAATGAAGCTGCTTCGTTTGGCCCCGGCCAACCGTTAAGACGACTGGCATATGGCAGTCCAAATGGTTAGCCTTGATTTCATGGTACTGTGGTAGTGGTTAAGTATCAACAACCCATGAAAAACTGAACCGAAACCGAGGTAGAAGACTTTTCACTGTATTTTCTTAATTTTTTGAAAGAAAACCAATACACTGACAAGCAAGATATTTATTATCCAGTTATGCTTCGCGCAATATAATCAATTCTCATGTCTGTGACTATTATGACCAAACAATATTTTTTTAAATAAATACTCAAAGTTTTAGCAATGAAATCAAGCCTACTCATTTGGGCTGACAGTCGTCACATCGGTTGGCCGTGGCCAAACGAAGTTGCTTGATCTGGCTCGGGCCAAATGCGATATATTGTATGGGTTGTATTGTACATCTCTGGCGAGATTTCTCATTGAGACTACCACATAGATATAAAAGCCCAGACAGAGGATATACATCATAAATACAAAAATTGGCTCTCAGCCTTTGTAAATGCATGCTGAAGTTCATTCTGACAACTTCTCTGTCAAGTCCGACAGTCAAGAAACTGCTTTGCATATCACTAAGGAAAGAAACGGAGTTCAAAGTACAAACTAAAAAAAGCTACGTCTACATCCTGCAACATTCCTACAGCTGATCATGTACAGACTTTCGTGATGTGATGACTGAAAACTCAAGATGTGCTATATTATCTGTAGAATATGCACCCAAGTGCATAATGCACCAATTGATTGTATTGTAGCCATGTAGCCCGATTTACTATATTCATTTGCTATTTAACCGTGGTAAAACAAAGCTTTGTCTCTTTGAAATGACATTGAAAACTAAATTGTACACACTCAAGTTGTGCCATGTTAAGTTAGAAGTTAACATATCAAACAAATCCGTTATTACATTTACATTACATTACATTACATCCGCCATTTAGTTACACTAAACTTCTTTATTAATTATTAATAAAGTCCTACATGGTCATTCCTATTCAATGCGATTTCACTATGTAATTATGTGATGTGATTCTCCTTCCTTTACTTTTAATTGTATCTATTATACAGAGGAAGCAGAAAATTATACCTAAAGAAGTAAATTACCTGCTTAAAAATAGTTAGTTAATAGTTAGTACATATCGGTTAGTTTCAAACATACATCTTGCGTAGTTCACATAAAATATTATATACAAACAGTCCTATTAATATAAAATACCATTGATGTGCACAAATGAACCGACTCTTCAGCCGACCTTGTATATATAAAGTCAAACGCTTTAATTGACTATACTATGTGCAATTGATGGCTTAATGTTATTATGCACTATATGTATATAAATTGACATTATATAGATTGGTCGTGTTGTAGAAGTAATTAGGGCAATTGAGTTTTAGGAGTACAGCTGATTATACCTGTCTCGGCAGTGGCAGCTGCAGCGAAGGCAATGCAATATTTTGTTGCGAAAGTCCATGCCTGACTGTGGCTGTGGGCGTCAATTTTTTCTGCTGGAATAATCATGAGTGCTGATGGAACAGGCTGTCCAGTGTCACAGGGCCACTGACGATGCACTCCGCTGTTTGTCTGCACACTTCGTCCTTAACATATAGTCCTCCGGAAAGGGAATGAAGAGGAACTCTAATCAAATCACTCGCTCCAATCCACCGACCAAACCAAACTGAAGGAATCGATGAGATGAGAGAGCAATAGCCATCCTCCGCATAGGAAACCTGAGTCTACTCAGCTAGCTTACATAAAACTTTGCATAAAACTTTTATTCACTTTATTATGCTATTGTAATCGTGTGATGCAACGATGTAAGGGAATCGGTATTTTCTGTGGCCAGAGTGAGTGACGTGAGTTAAGAGCTCAAGTTCACTCAAAGCCCCTACTTATGATTTGTACTGTGCTGGGTTAGATATGCAATTGTTATTTAGTATTGCTGTAATTTAAGTACCTATACTGAGCTTTGCGAAATTACTGTTCTTAAGAACACTTTACACTGATGGAAATATGGCACTCAGGAACCTAACCGAGATACATACACAGCCCAATGTTGAACGTATTCCAAAATTATGCTATATAGAACTTAATGCACAAGAAAATGACGAGCTTATCAGCTATGTGCAATCTTCCTATACAAAGCCATCACGTGTAGCCGACCGGTCTCAGTTTAACTTAACATGTGTGACCATTTATTATTATGAAGTTACATTCAGCAACCTTACAGCAATGCCCGACCTTGAATTTTCTCAGATTTCTTTGAATGTATTCGCCTTTTTTGAATACTTTTTTATTTTTCCCCAAAATACAAATTTTTTATACCGTTTTAATGGTTTATTATTCCAAATACAAGCAAATGTAACGGTCAAGTCATATTTATCCTTAACTGTTAAAGCAAAATCTCTAAGGATCTTAAAACCTCTAGACCTATAGAAAGATCTCCGTGAATAGATCTAATTCTCCTGTATTTGCATATGCCCGCACCTCAGAATTTCAATTTGTTCTTTCATTCTTTACAGTTACGCTGTACTGACTTTACAATTATAAATTACTCATATTTATTCCTCCGGAAGAAATGTATAAGTTTTTCCACAATTCACTTTTGTAAATACAGACAGATAGACAGAATACTATGTATACTATATGCAGCCGTTATGCTCCTGTCCTGACCATTTTCATAGATCACTTTTATAAACCGTCCACATAACCAAAGTACTTATGCTATTGCTATGCATAGTGGTACAATATTATGTAAATAATACTACTTCCTCCATCAATAACTATTTGTACCTAACCACTTTTATCGATAACTTCATGCCAATTGTAGTTTGAAATAGTATCTATGAATGATTCTATAGTTTAACTCCATAAAAACCTGGACAAAATCACGTCAACTCAAAACTACCAAACCGGATCACGAATAAAATATAAATAATAAATTCGGACATTTTTGGTAAAAATGAATGCGTATTTAGATATAACCGATAGGATCCAAAATCCAAGCGCTATTATTGCCAAATAGTCATGGCCATGAAACTATATTATAGCTATGGATAGAGTAATGCAATCATAATTGTATAATCCTTTTGTTACATTTTGATATGTTACTCTTTGTTACATTTTGATGTATCACTCTTTGTTACATCTGCAATCATAATTGTATAATCCTTTTGTTACATTTTGATATATTACTCTTTGTTACATTTTGATGTATCACTCTTTGTTACATCACGTTATTGACTCATTATCATTACATTAATAGTGAACATGCTTAATCGTGATCATGATGTTGAATTCTATAAATAGACACACACAACAAATCGACTATCAGTTTTTAATACAGGACATGAAATTAGCTTTTGTAGTCCAAAAAATTATTTCCCTTTTATTATTATAACCATGAAGAGCATAATTACGTATTACGTTTGCTATGTTTCAAAAGGTTACATACCTATGTGACCTATGCATATAACTGTCGAAGTTATTTGAGTGCTATGTCCTTGATTTTCTTTTAAGGCCAAATAAAGTATTCTTTGTAAAAAAAATACTAGTAACTAGCCCTGTGACACAGTTTTGTTGCATTCTATATTACATAAATAATTCTCTAGCAACTTACCGAAATTACCAACCTCCTGATTATATCGTAGAGGTATGCAAAGATTTTAAGTAAACGCGTCAATAGTGCATGAAATACAAAAGTACAAAATCCCCAACGCTTTCCGTCAACGTTTTCTATTTTTCAAAATTGATTTAATAATGCATGCACAATTGTAAGAATATGCGAATATACTCTCACGAATGTGAACGGTCAGATGTGTATGCATAATCGACAAAACTTAACTGTACACGCATAGTACTACCACGATCCCTTGTACTACTGATGTATGGTACGATTAGTTAATACCATATAATAATTTAATGGGATAAATGCCAGTTCTGTATAGCTAATGTGTGAAGATACTCTCCACTCATCGAAGAACGGATACGGTAAATAGTACTGGCTTTTAACCATGATTAAGTAAAAACTTAATAGTTAGTAATTAAGCATACGTTAATACTGCGTAGCTGGGTTTATAAGCGGTATTGTCCCGTTCCAGTTCTTTCTGAATGATATGGAACAGTGAATACTAAATAAAGTTTTATAGATCTATTTTTCAAATTCTAAAAATGTAATTCTCTCCGAATCAGAACCATTCCGAACTTTAATTCAGAGATAATATTTAAGTTATAATAACAGTAGGTTCTCGTTAACCTAAAAGCAGATATCATATCAGTTTAGAAAAGTCGGAAGTTAATAACAATTTATTATGACTTCATCATGTCTCTTCATTTTAGTTATTCAATTAGTGCTCATCTTCAGTACATTTGATCGCAGTGTTGGTGATGTAGCTCCTTCAATAAAATTAGTGAAATGGTTGGGCACAGACAGCTTCAACCTCGTTGATTGGGTAGACAATGATGACAGAATAATTTCTCGCACTGGAAATGTGTTCACCGTCTCAAGTGACGCAGTTGCACTCATTTTTCGGTGCAAAGCATCTTATCCCATCAAATGGGTATTTCACCAGGCAAAGGTGATAATTTATTTTATTTTATTTTTACTCATTTCTATTCCACTGTGGTATAGCAGCCTAATTTCAATTTCCATAAATAGTACATGTTCCCTCGGGAGGTTGCACTGATTTACATTCAGACAACAACGATGAGACTGACCAATGAAAATTCTCCGTCCGGTACAGATTATTTTGCTCAACTCGTCCTTCACGGGGATAACAGAATATTTAATGGAAATTACTCGTGTCAAAAAATATCACAATCAGAGATCCAACAAAATATTTATCTCTATTGGGAAGGTATATTAGAGCATGAGACGATAACATTTCTATAGATCCTCAGTGTCAGCGCGATGGAATATTAATAGCATAAAACTGGATTTAGGTGCCGCAACGGATCAAAGTTTGGTCCATTACGGAAGGAATTTTACTGTATCTACTAAATCGCAACCAAATAATATTGTCAATTTGCCTTGCTACGTTACTCGTCCTGACAGTGAAATATTACTCTTCAAAATGGAAGATCGACCTGCAAATTTTTCTGTGTGAACTTTTCATTGCAATTTTGTGCTTCTCTCTAATAAATAGCTTAAAATACATTTTTTCCATGCAGATATGGAACATTGAAGACAAATGGCAACAATTGACCTTAAACAATTCCATCGAGTTCGATCCTGCTAAGGGATTCCTTCTGAATATTGCTGAATTGACTGGAGTAGTTGGACGATACAAGTGCCAGTCACCTACAGAAGGCGATTTTGTTATCGTCGATATCGTCGACCGTAATACAGGATAAAATTTGAAACAAATGAGGATTTTTCATATCAATGCTTATGATGATGCACATCTCTATGAATTAAATGATTTTGATAGGCGAAATCTCTGAAAAATCTGTAACTGAAGAAATTAAAACAAATGCCACATTTCTATATGAAATCAAAGACGATAGTCACGGCAAATTCACATGTTGCTCAAATAGCAGTGAAGCCCCGCAACTGTCGTTATATTATTGTGACACTCCAGTTGCTTGTGAAATGAATCGGGAAACTGTAACTTCTGATTGGGTATAAAATTAGTAGTCAATTATCTATATAATTCCTAATATTTATTTTGTATTTTTAGATACTTCCAGCTTTCCATACTAAATATTTGATTTTTCACGATTTTCCATTATCTTTGTAATTTTGATTTGTGCTTGTAAAGATGACAATGGAAGATTTTCGAAAACTTAGAGGATTATTTTGTCAAATTCTATTTTGTGGGCTTTGGCTTGAAAAAAATCATTGTATCTAATTAATTTCATCATTCCAATTCCAAATTAATTTGGCTATGAGCTTTCATTCATTCCATCAGGGGTACACAATTCTGCTGGAGAAATCATTAAAAATTCGCAAGCACATTAACGGAAGTTGCGTTTCTTTTCCGCGAATTGGTGGACTTGCCGATAAAGGGATACTAGCAAGATGTTTTGGAGATGGAATCAAAATGCTTAAGCAAATGTTTTTCCCTCTGGTTGGAAAAACTCAAGAGCCTTGTAATGGGAAACATCTGTAAAATATACTTAGCTAATAGAATATTGAAAATAATAATTTGTCCATCTGAGTAATTTCCCTTGCGATGATGTGCAGATACGGACTGGGCACAGGCAAAGAAAGAAGATTTAATTCTGATACGAATTTGGAATATCAACAAAACAGAACTTAACAATTTCACTCTGTCAGTATTCAATAACCAAAGTGTGAGCATATCATGCAAGACATCGTCTTATTATTATTCCGTTGGCTCCTATTGGATTATCAGATATAACGACGGAAATCAGACTATTCTGCGGGGTATTTTATTTGTATCAATTATATAATTCTGTGCAGATGCTTTCTTGATGTATTTTGTAAGAACTGACCTGTGAATTCGCGTAATTTCAGATACGGTGACAAGCCAGTATTTGTCCTTAGTAAACAACAGAGATTTACTAGAAATCAAGACCGAGGTGACGGTGACAAAAGAAATGAACTCTATTTCTTGCCTTGCCCCGATCTGGAATTCCACCGAATGGGCTTCCGAAACCCTTACGTTAAATATTTCAAGTATAAACCATTTTCATAATTCGATAAAAAAGTACAGACTACTGTCCATTAAATCCTTAATTATTGTCTGTATTTAGCTCCTGAGTTAAAGACAATAGAAGGTCCTTCTGAAGAACAGGTGTACTGGACTCTAAATGACACATATGGAGTTCTCCAGTGTCGAACGAAAGGGATACCTGTTCCAACTATTGAGTGGAGGAAAGAGGGACAGGTAAACTTCATTATAACCTTTAGTCTGGCAACAAGAAAAATATTCTGTTATTTGTTTAAATAGATGCTTCGCAATCAAGAGTACAATATTACTGAGTTGGTTGTAAAAACCGAAATAGTTTCCTATTTACACGTTCACAATATTACTCATGACATTCATGGCGAGTACACATGCATAGCAAAAAACTTTGCAGGAAGTACTGAAAAGGTTTTCAGAGTTTTTGTTGAAGGTCAGCTTTTTAAAACGAAATAGTACAATCATTAGGTATTAATGTTTTTTTCTGTCAAAGTATAAAAATTAAAATTCATTTATGATCCGGAATTTTAGAGAAGAAGCGGTGGGATATCATCTTGATAGTCGCTTTCGTCATTTTTTGGCTTTTAGGGGGGATTGTCTACTTCGCTTGGAGAATGCGGTCGCAAACACATGTTTTACAATCATTGCGATAAGTTCTACTTTCTCCTCTGTAAATACTTTATCTTGACAGCTAGTGATGTATCTAGTTACAATTACCCATACATTAAGACAAGAGTATCGCATAATAATAATTTCGTTCCCGTTTTGCTACTCCATACCAAACTTTTACCTTAGTGAAAGCCAAGAGAAAGTTAAAAGTGTCATTTATTTAATTTATGAAAGCTAACTTTTACCAACTAAAATTGTATGTTATGACGTTAATATTCTGACTGAAGCATTGATTGATTCCCCGAAAGCTTGTAAAATGCAAATGAAACCAGCCGATGAATGAGTGCATGAAAACATTTTATTTTATTTCAGAAGAGTTCAGAACACAAATGAGGCTTATTATTCGGATTAAAAAATTAATAATTTATGAATTAATGAGTACAGTTTTGCACAAATTATTACTAGGATAGAAAACTAATTCATCGACAATATAGTGTCTTTAAGTGCATGCTACATAAAATTATTCTTTAACTTGCATTCTATACGATCGTGCACTTTTACATTCACATGGACAGGACAAGGATACATTAAAAAGGGTCATTCGCAAGGGATACTATTCTTTCTAAAAAGTTTATAATTACTTATAAATAATATATCAGTAACTCTTACAGTCTTCTGTTCAAAAATCCCTACTCGAAGATTACTGTTTGCTATAAACAAAAAATGATGCATGTACTTATAACTATTACTATATTTAACTATATGGACACTTTTTTATCACTTATAAGAAAATCATTACAAGGGGCAACTTTACCAAATTAATATTCACTAGAATCTTTAATTCATTTTTTACCATTTGCCTGGCAGAGCTTTTTGAATTCGAACACTTGGCTGCATTAACTGGTGCAGATGAGGACTAGAAATGAAGCCCTTGTCCTGCACAGCCTTCGACTGAATTTTAGCCTTCAGGGGTCGGATAACTTTATTTTTACTCCGAACCCGTTTCCCTCGACGGCGATATTCCAAAGAGTGGAAATTGTGGTAAATCACTTTGTGACGAATTACTCCACGCTCCGTGTCAAACACACCTTTTATATTAAACTTTAGTTAGGTACTTTGGAAACTTTTGGTTTAATATTTTTTATATTGGTTAGAGCATTGAATATATTTGTCAAAAAATTATTTGTATTTGTGAAAATTAATTTACATGCACACTGGTGGCAAGGAAATTTTCCATTTTCCACGTGGCTGACCTGAAATACAGTAAATATTCGCGTAAAGATTTTATTAATGATGATAACATACATACATAGGGTGTTGAGAACGCAGTTACTATAATAATGTGAACTAGTTTATTGTCAACAAATGGTATGCACCTTCATGTGTCCCCATAAAGTGGAGTGGAGCCTGAAGGTTTGCCCACACAAATTACAAACTTCTGGTTTCTCCCCTATTTAAAAAGTAACAATATTTTCTTTAGAAATCCAATTCTATAAAAATTACAAATTAAATTCATTATGCGCACCAGTATGAATCAGCTTGTGGTTTCTGAAATGAATAAAGAAACTCAATTAAATACTGTTTCTCTCGCTATTAATTCCAAAATGTGTGGTATGACTGTTATTGTGAATGGCTTACCTAAGATTTAGCTTGCTATTCAAAAGTTTGCCACATTGATCACATTTGTGGACTTCCGAGTTTTCATTATCGTCAGCAATGGAACCAACGGAAACCAAACCCATATTACTGTTGATATTCCCAATGATTATTTTTTGGTCCAACTTAGCTCTCGCTGCAGTTAGTTGAGCAATCGACCTTTTAAATGCAGTTTTAGCTATAAAAAATCAGAGAATAGACATCTAGGATTTTTTTAACTTTTGAATTTAACATTTGTACGGGTATTTTACTCCGCCTTCTTCCACCTTCTCACCTGGAACGCTGGAGTTGTGGTACTTGGAAATATGAACTTTTAACCCAACAGGACTGGTAAACTTACAGGAGCATAATATACATTTATACTGCCCTGTCGTGTTGTGGCACGTCTGCGGAAAATATATTCTTTCATAATGTATAATTTAATTGCAATTTCTAAATAGGAAAATCATTCTACATAGTTTACCCTCATATGTCTCCGCCGGTTGCACTCAAATCGAAACTTAATCCCACACAATATACAAGCTAAAGGTTTTTCACCACTATGGATCAGCATGTGTTGCCTAAAAATTATAAATAGTTAATATTCATCAGTCCCTCTGAGATTTACTTTTAACCTTCCTTTCAATAAAATCAAATAAAGATTTATTTTTATAGCTCGCTCGTCTTACCTCAGATTAATTCGGCTCTTCATAAGTTTGCCGCAGAGTCGACACTCATAGAATTTTCCTTTAACTGTTCGCACTATTTCCGACTTAAGGTTTCCATATAGCGCAGGATCCTCGTCACCACCGTCTTCATCAAAATCTTCCATGGTATTTTCTTGCTCTACAACTTTATTTTGTTTTTCTTCCGGTTGTTCTACCCTCTGTTCGACTGAATTTGCGTTTACAAAGTTGCTCCTTATCAACCTTTCCTGCTTAGGAAGCCGACGGAATGAGGACTTCGTCAATGGTCTAATGTTTAAATACGCTCTTTGGTCTTCAACCGAATGTATCTTAACGACGTGTGAATTCAGGCCTAGCTGAGTGTAAAATGTGCATGTGCAAAACGGACATGGAATGCCTTCAGGAATATGACAAGTCTAGGGGTAATAAATATTCAAATCATCAACAACCAAACGTCATATAGTATACGATATCATCGCAGATCGCACGGATGCCCTAAATATTTTTTCTTGCACAGCAATATTATAGAGATGAAGTTTCCATGTAAAGCTACAAGAAATTCATGTCAACCTTGATAAAACGTACCCGTAAATGTCTGGTGAAGTTACATCGGTGCTTAATGTTGATTCCACATAAGCCGCATTTATTGCTGCCTTTGACAGACCGATGCATACTCTCGAAATGAATCCTGTAATTAAAATCTGAATCAGTGCTCTTTATCTCAATTTTTAGTCCCAAAATTGCATGCATGCGTATTATTAGAAAAGAATGACAATTCTTTTGAAATCCAATTGGCTAAATAATATATATATATTATAGATGGTAGAATATCCTTACTTCAGCACTGCAACGGAAGATGTAACTTTGTAGCAAGAATTGCATCTGTACTGATTCTGTCCAATAAGATAGCCATAGCCGGTACAATCCTCATTGTTTTGTTGCTGAAGAAAGTTCATGTCTTCGGTTTCGTCATCAAAATTCAAAACCTCGTCACTTTCTTCCTTTAAAACGGCGGTGCACTGGCTAATTGCATTTGCATAAAAATCATCATTATCTTCCTCATCTTCCTGGTAATCGTTGTAGTCCGCAACTCCATTACCATTGCTAGAAACAGGATCCTGATAAAAGTTACCCGAACCATTGGAATAGGATATAGCAGCTATAGCGGCGGCGGATGTACTTGGTTGTGGCTCTGCTGGTTGAAGTTTTGGTGGGATAGTTTGTCGTGGAATTGTTCTTACAGATATTGACATACTTTTCGAAGGGACTATGTCGATCTTTGTGGCCGCCCTATCTGTTGATTGGGCATTCGCAGAATTCCTGAAGCTGATTATTTGTGAGTGCGTCTCTAGCTTGTGCTTTGCAAAGCTATCTTTCGAAGTGAATGCCCGGTTGCAGCAGACGAAGAACTTGGAAACCGTTGGTGCCGACATCTGAAATAGAAATGGCAATCACATCTTTAGGAAATTCCTCAAAATATTTTGCTAAGATCAATAAGAAAATGATCACCGCCGACCAATCGGCAGAAGTACCTTTCGACTGAGATCGCAATGAATTTGCTGAAGAAACACTAATCTTTTATAGGTATTACATAACTATACTAACAGGACTACTACTTCTCTATGTGGTTTAACAACTTTGTCAAGAGGAGTTTTCCAAGTTCCCACAGAAAATAGATTATGTCGCAATGTGATGATGCAGCAATGAACAGCAAAATAGAAATTGCTTTTCATTTCGTAACAGACACATCGCACAACACCGGATCAATGTGTATGTCCTTGGACATGTATCTGTAAGGAAGGTATTATATCGAAGCCTTTCTGATAGCTATCTCTGTGAGTATTTGGAATAACAGAGTTGAAGGGAAAAGCCTGCTGCACAGACTGCGTTCCTGCTATGCACAGAGTTGCTGTGGCAGAACTGCAGAACACCACTAAATGAAACTCGCAATGAAGGAACAAACGAATAGCGTTTCAAGGCAAGAGAAAACGAAATGTGTGTACGCAATCTGGCTGTGCGGAGTTGTGAACTGTTCTACGAGGAAAAGAACTTGCGAGAACAGACATTACTTCCTTTTCTAGCTTCTATATTCGACTTTTCTTCCAAATACTACCAGGGTTTTCTACGCGGGTTTGGCAGATCGACCGAACAGCGTCGAGGTTACCCTATGTTCGAACGGAATGACTATAAAATACGGTAGTACCTATCTTCAATACCGAGAATTTTCCTTGCCTTTGTAAGAAAGTATGAAGCTTTGCCTGCCCGATGAAAATCGATGTTTCCGATCCGAACTTTAAATAAATATTGTAAATATTCTACATACCTAGCAGGCACTCGGTTTTAAGAATGAGAGCATAATTCGACATCCGTCAATTCATTAGAAGATATTTTCTATTGTATACATCTATAGTAATTTGTTGATGCGTTATTAAAATTATGAGTTATTTATGAGTTATTTATCAATCAGTGATCAGCTGAATTGTAAATAATGTTTCCAATATCTAGTACAACTCTTACGGAGAGATTGTGCAGTAAAGTACATTATCGCAAATGATAAATCGATTTGAACTTTTTGTATCGATTTCCTTACTAAATATAATTTCCTTACCCTAATTAATAATTAGTTGAGTGCAAACCTTTCTAATCCGAGTGAATTTCTGCCCATTCAAGTCCAATCCAGGGAAACTTATATCTAACAGATTGAAGACTGATGGTTGATCCGCGGATGAAATAACAACGAACGATGGCAATCAAAACAAGGTACCTATTTCTCCAGGATTTAATTTTTACTGTTGGAGTGGAAAATGCATCTTGCTTTTGATGAGTGACGACGATATACAGATGAGTCGAATGAGCGCTAAGAAGAGAACTGAAACGAAAATGAATTGGTTTCGAGTTACGAGTTACGACATAAAAGAGTCTTACGAACGAAGTGATCATCCACGTCTTTTCTGTTCCGCGCTCCTCCGCTATACTATACCGGAATGAGAATTTTCATCGGCTACTGCACGTCAGTACTACGACCGTCAGTAGTCAGTAGTCAGTGAGCTACTGCATACTACTCCAAGAACTCTTTGCTTATGACAGCACAGCAGTGGAAGATGCGTCATCGATATAAAATTTCAATTCAATTGCTGTGTGTGCATGATTACTACGATGATAATATTATTATTCTTGCTGGATCTATGCATTTGCTTCTACTCTGTCCGAATCAGCACATTACCAGATATTCCCACTTTACAAGATGAGCACTGAATGAATCTTGCATGTATGCAAAATTTTCCTTACCAATCTGAAAAGATGTTCGAGAATTAATAACTGTTGTAACAGATGTAGAGAAGAATTCATTTGTATATCAAAATCAAAGGTCCGAAAAGGGCGCCCATAACTTTTGACAAAGACGAGCTGCACCATCATCGATGTATACAGAAATTGCTTTCGAATGAGCTATTTCGCCATCTTCCACGGTTTTCTAGGATCTATAGAACTAAAGTTACCCCACTTCCCCAGACCATTTTGAAAACTTGTTCGTTTCGTTGCCCTATAATCTAAAGACGGAATTCAAAATTGTTACTCCAGTCAAAAGTTATGTGCAATTAATTATCAGTTTATCAGATTGAAAGATAAATCAGATAGATACACAGACAGAGAGAATGGAAGTATACATGCATAAAGAAGATGATAATATATTGTATCATGTCTTACTAATCAAATCTTGTTAAGTACCGGTTATTGCGGTCTATCGAGCAAACTCCACGGGGGTTTCCCCTTGAACCTTTCATTACTTTGGTGGAGAAACCTTGAGTCTAATAAATGAAAAAACTGTCCCAGCCGAATTTTATTGACCGGAAAATTATAATTAGAGATTACCTAATAACACCCAATTCTAATAAATAATTCCACGAAGACTTTTAACCGACATAAAAATGCAGTTTTAATGTAAAATGCTATAACCAGGCAGTCCCAAAATCGTAAAGCAAATTTTTCATGACTAGAGAACAGTTGAAATTTTTTGTTTATCGCTTCGCTCGATTTTTCCTTACACCAGCTCCCTCAAAATTTTTTGGACCCAGGGCTTCGATTCGGTTTGCTCAAAAATTTTGGAGCTAATTAATGGTTCGGTATATCTTAAATATTTGATGCCATTTTTTAAACATAGATTGACCTTAGTAATCATAACAAATTATTATTAACAATATAGTAATTTCGGTTCGCTCGAGTTTTTCATTACATCCGGTTCAGTTCGGTTCGATGATTACTTTTTAATGGTTATGTTCGATTAAATTTTGAAAATATCTGATTCGGTTCGGCCCTTTCAAAGTGTTTGGATAGAAATATTCGGTTAGGTGAACTCGTAAGATTTACAGTACACTAAGTTATACCTTTCAGTATATGACCACTTACGACGATGATATATATTATATGCTATAATCATTGTCGGATGTCATAATCCGTGCTTCCGGCGATATGAAAATTGGAATTTTTTTAAATTTAACAATATCTTCAGTATCTTTCATCTTTCAATGGGACAATCGGGCATAATAATATGAAAATATGGAATAGGTAATAATAAGAAAATTATTAGATCATGTTAACTTGAAGATAGACTTGGCAGTCCCTCTGTACTACCTAATCTGGGAAAAGTAAACCTTAATTATGGCAGATAAGCGTATTACGATGCATTAGTATGTATTTGTCGTCTGCCCATATATGTACCATAAAACCGTAAATTTATATACCTTCATTCAACCCATTATCATCCAATTACTGCAGTGTATTATTATACCTTTTCCCACATTTATTTCTACCACCCACTTTTGATGTATAATGTATTAATTGCTCCCACCCACCTTTGATAAATGGTATTTTTCATATGATATCTGATATCCTGCAAAACAATTATTTTGTAAGCAATAAATACTTTCATGGACATTTGAAATCGGAGTAATTTCTACCAAATCTTTGTACAATTCGACCGGATGTAATAATTTTGGAAAAAAATTGAAGTGCTAGCTAAAATTAACTGACCATCTTAAAATTCATTCTCATTTCCCATTCTGCCCATTCATGATAGCATAATATTATATGTAGCACCCATTCCATTTCTGATGCCGACTCTTCGGTTGTAGGTCAATATATCGAAAGCCATTTGATCGAATGGGCTTAAAAACCTAACCTAATCTAATAATATAACTAAACCTACCCGTGTGTCGAACAAATGGCATTCGATATATTGTCCTAACACCGACTCTTCGACTTTGATATTAACACACACAAAGTGATTAGTGAGATCACATTATATCTGTACTGAGAGTGATTAGCTTTCATGGTCATAATAATGAGTTGTTTTTATCATTGATGAACATATCATTCATCATTATCATAGGTAAAGAGTAAGATGAGTGAGTAAGAGGTATGTTTTTGGTGCTAAAATGCTAGACATAAACTGATCGGATGCAGTGGAAAATGAGATCGTAAATCGTAAATGTTTCTAAAAATAAACGTAAATTCTGGCGTGGCAAGCGCGAATTGGCATTATGATTATGAGTTATGATGGAGTGCACGTTTCATGATATCGTTACTACACTATAAATATTTTATACCATTTCTGGCGAAAAGTGTAGGTATAAAATACAACAACAAACAAAACTTGATTGATGTCATTTCATAAGAGCATTATAATAGGCAGTTATTCAGAAGTTATTTTATTCATAGACTCTCCGAAAAGATTATTTTATTAGGTATGTAATTAATAATAATTAAGTTTAAGATACTTCACTTTCACTCAACTCAACGTCAAAACTTTGGCGACCTGGTGCAAATATCAAATGTACATATTATGGTGAATGTATATTCCATTGCCATACTCTAAAGTAAAAATAATACAAAAAGTTCCCATGCAGTTTCATAGTCATAAATCATGACTAATAAATAATCACTTAATCACACTTCAATTAATAAAATACTAACCTATATGCCTCAGGGATAATGCGCAATCAGGTCATTAACACCTTGTTTAAAACTATTATTGATTACAATTGGCTATTATAAATTGGTATCAACTCACCACCACCCGAGTTAGAAAACCCCCCCTATTCGAAAACCACCCCGCTAGACAACCACCCGGCAGACTACCACCCAGTTGGACTACCACTCGGTTAGACCACCTCCCTGTTAGAAAACCACCCGATACTAAAAC
>JABASH010001519.1:0-25573 GCA_019776445.1 Tomocerus maximus | reverse complement strand
CAGAACTTTTGGAGATTTTGAAACAAATGCAGAAAATGGCAGAAGTGTATTTTGATAGTCATCTGAGATTTCCAAAACGTATGCACCAAAGCCTTAAATATTAGAAAAATTACCTTAGCAAATCTATTTTGGAAAAGTTGAACCCCTTGAATGTCAAATGCTAAAAGTATAAAACATCCGGCTAGTAAATATTTCCACAAAAGGGCAATTTCAGTGCACAGTCCACTGATAACAGCCTAGATAATTACAGAAAAACATCCAACGTGTTCAAAGAACTTTCTACTGCATGGTAACAAGTTAAAAATCGTCTAAAATCGTCTTCGATGAGAATATTCTTACTTTCAACCCGTCCACTCTGGATACGAGCATAAAAAGCCGAAAACATTTGACGTAAAAAAATCCATGAAGGGGACTTGAGTGAGGAGCATACATGGTGAAATCGAAAATCATTTCCTAGAATACGATAAAGTTAATTTAGGTTACACGAAATTAACTTTAGTACACGCTATTATATATAATTGTAACGTAACATAATTTAAACATAAGGTCTAAGATGAAGTAGAATGAATCCTACGGTCACAAGAATGAAGTCGAATATCCACCCGCTGCTGACAAATCGTTTTTTCAACATGCAGCTGAACAAATTGAGTATTATATCCAGTGCAAAGTAAACGGTGAAAAGTATATCGGAGTAAAACGCACTTAGTTGGCCGACTGGCGAATGAGAATGATGCGTTTCGTTTCCTTCCGGATTTATATGTGAAATATTCAATTTGGGATCATCTTCGTCAGAAACTTCATTTTCAAAAGTCTACAATAAAGAAAACATGAGAGTATAGGTATTAAAAATAAAAACATTTACTCCAAAGAAACAAGTTCCGACGGGCTATAGTCATACCAGTGTAAATGAACACCATAAAAGAACAGCAATGGAAAGGATGGAATAGTATTTGTTGTGGATTATTCTATCAATGATGTTTTCGTTTCTATCAGTATCACCGACTGAATTTGGCACTGGAGACGAATTATCGTTTGTATCGTCTATCAATTGAGAGTCACGATGAATAGGAGCTTCTTCCAAAATATCATGAGTTTGCCCACCAGGATTTATTTTTGATCGTAGCCATGTAACGGGTACACACACTCGTTTCAATCCATCTTCAAATTTTGAATACAATGCATTTTCTTGAAACTCTATTTTACTGAATGTTTCTCCTGTTTCAACAATTATAGCTGCGGACGCTATCATCAACACAAGATATATCACTAGCAGCACAGTTATGAAGAAGGTAAAGCCAAGGGATCCATCAAGCAACATGGTGTCCCACATAGCTACATATATTCACCCAATAATTTTACCAATTCAATAATTTGGAATCAGGACTTAATGCCACAAAAATGTCAACTTCCGTCTTACATTCAATCCATTCGTTACATGTAATGCGAAATATCATCATGAAAGAGTGTTCAAAATCCTTAAAATTCCATCTTGGCTCGTCTCCAATAACAGCTACTTGGAACGTTCTGTGAAAAGATGAATCTGCAAAATGTAAAAACATAGATTTGTATGAAAAATATCAACTATTGATAGATTATTATGCTAATCAATGAAATTTTTAAAATCACACCCCAGTAGAAAAGATGGTAGGTTGCTCCTCTTGCAGCATTCGCCAACATGATGATTAAAAGAAACGCAAAGATGAAGTAATAATTTTTCAAAGTATTAACAAAGGACTGAATTAGAAAATTCAGACTAGGCCATCTTGGGAACAGTTTAAACATTCGGATCTACAAATATGAAGTGTAAAATATCATGGAAAATTATTATCATTACATTTATTTGCTTATATTAATTATTATAGAAATAGCATGAAATGCTAATAATATTACATGAAGAAGGAACAAGGTTTTTTTAGCAAATCTTACCACGACAAATGAAGTGAGCAAATGACTGTTAACAAACAGGCTGAAAAGGAAGAAAACGACAACAATTGTATCAAAAATGTGTTCTCGTCGCTGAAAATAATCTCGAGGGCTTTCCGCAAACAATTTCACAAGAAATTCAAAAAAGTAAATCCAGCAGAATATCTAATCACAAAAATTCCTTCATCCGAACAATTGTTTCATACTTTTACAACATTACAGATAAATACTGTACATTTACTTCTTGTATTCATTATTACAAAACTTACTTGCATGAAAATTGGCTGTTCGATATTGAAAAGCATAAGTAACACATCTAAAATTATTATGCAGGTTATACAGACTTCTGAGAACGGATGGAACACAAAACAATGGATTTTTCGACGAAAAGAGTTAAATCCTGGAGGCAAATTCCAACTTTGAAACAGACGAGAAAATGTATATCTGTCACTTCGACTTTGACAGCTCTGACTTGCCGAGTTTTCATTTTTGTCCCTGGTAGCTTTCATTTCCAGAAAGGTGTGAGCCACAACTACGTAATGATAAGGAAAGATATAGTAATGATTATATTATTTATAAGCTTCTTTTATTATTATTTTAATTTTATTATTTAATTAATTAATTTACCTGCATATGCAAAGGCTCCCAGTCCAAATGTTCCGAAAAATATTATGAAAAAGAAATATGCAGCGTGGAAATGTCCAGCTGTTAGGAAAATCTAAAAACGTTAATAAGAATCAAAATTCTGTCGATAACATGAATGCAAATAAGCAAATGAAAGAGCACTTACCTGTTTCATTAACTGTTCAGTAAAATCTTGAGAAACCATGCGAAAAACAGAAAGAAATCCCCAGAAGAAAGAATCAAAACTTGTAAATCCGTAGTCAGGATTACTACCGAAACCTTGAAGACAAACATACCCATCCGGACACCATCTGCAAAAATGAGAACGCTCTAATTCACACTTCTTCAGTAAATAGATAATTGCTCTGGCTTATTTTACCCTGTTCTGGAAACATTTCCGCATAATCTCAGTGGATCCTGATTGTACCAATTACTGTCATTTGACGAGTGATCGTGCCATTTTTCGTGTAACTCCTGTTCAGTATAATTCAAATAATCGGAAGCATTGAAATTACGAACACATCTCTGAGTGAGTACTCCCATATACATCTGCACTCCCATGATTGTGAAAATTGACATCACGACGATGGAAGCGATTATCATTTCTTTCAATTTCAGTATACAAGAAATGCAAAAGTCGAAAGTTAGATGCAGACCTAGGAAAAATATTACAAAAGTTGATTTTTTCCGGATTATACATAATGAATAGCATTCGATGTTTATTTCATATAATTTTGTGGTTACCCGAGTTGTAATGAACTAGCTTCAAAAGAACAGCCGTCGAACTTAGCCATGCAAATGGTAAAAATGCAACAATTTCCCTATGGACAATTACGAATATATGGATTTTTATATCGTTAATAATAACAATATTTGATAAATCTGTTTTACAGACCAAATCGTAAGTCATAAGTGCTACTTGCTATGGATTTACCGAAAAAGATAGTCAACAATGATCGTTAAATCCAACCAGCACCAAAATGACCTTAGGTAAGTGAATGGACTCATCACAAATCCCATTGATATCCATTTGAGAATAAACTCAGCCAGATAGATGAAGAGGAAAACAACTCTGCATAAGATGAAACAATAAACACAATCATATTCCACTCTCAACTACTATCATTATTTCAATTTGATTTTTTGAATTTAATTATGGCGAATATTTTATTATCAGTGACTGTACCTCGCAACGCGACCGTGGTCTAAAGGAATACTTTTAGCGCTTGATAAGAAATTGACGTAATAAGTAAAATCAAGCAACACTACGGCCGTCATTACAGAAGAGAATATCCAATGGGTCAAAATAAAAATAAACAATCTTCTCAAAGTATTCAGCGGGTCGAATAAAAATAAGGAATGATGAGAAGAATATCTGAATATTCTGAAGTTCGATGAAACAGCTATAAATGTCTTAAAAACAAAAATGAGAGTTACATGATTCAAGAATTGCATACACACTAAACATACTATCATACAAGGGAAATGTAATAATTCATTATTATCACAAATTAGATCATTAAGACAATACCTTCCCGTTTTCATAGTATGGATCAATATCTTCCAGAGGTTTGCCCCATGCATTGAGCTCCATAAACTGATCTTGAAATTTTTTCGGAAGAATTCTTCCATTTTGCAACGCTGGGTCTGGGAGTCTGGTTGCACTACTTCGATTTGGTGTGTCCACGGTAAGAACTCTGAAAACATTGGGCGATGGTGATGACTGCTCTTCAGTTTCGCTATTTTCCATTTCGGATGCAAATATCAATATTTATAGAGTGGTCTATCTTGAAATGTAAACACAGAGTAAAAATATCAGAGAACTGGAGTGCAATATGCAGTTGTCATCTCCGTCTAAAGAGTAAATTCACTTTGGCTCGCTACTCACACGCTCACAATTTACATTCTCAATTTATTGGCTCATTTTGTCTGAATTATTTTAAGACTTCTCCAAGACTTTCCTGTGTTGACTGATCTGCGTAGCAAAAGGAGTTGAGGCTTTATTGTCTATTTTTTGCAAGGTTTACTAAAGCTATATTGCGTGTGTAAATGTGCAACACAGATGCTATGAAAAAGCAACTCTGGAACCTTGACGAGATTAGTTTTTCCTATTCTTCCCTATGTGAATATATTATTATTGTGCTCTTATCATGAGTAACCTACCCATGTCTCAGAAAAGTCATGATATCTTGTGCAAGTTACATGTGGTATGTGGAACAGGGAACAGCACAAGTTTATTGCACTGATTACAATTTTCCTTAAATATCAACTGTCCCAACTACCAAGTTGACATTTGGCAGTGTCTAGAAAAATCTTTATCAGGACTTTGTGCAGATATTTATTTTAAACTGATTACGTAACGGTTAAAGTGCAGAGTCTACGGAGTATAATAATTTATAATGTGTTTATAATTTCTATAATAATTTGTTTATAACTGTCTACGCATTTGAAACAAAGTCAGCTTACAACAGCAGCTTCGAAATGATAACCTCTGCACAGAAACGCTGAACGGAAAATTTTAAGTGTGATTGATATAGTAGACAATTACTTAGAATGGCGAATTCAGTTTACCGAGAATAATCTATTACCTAATCGCATGAACTGATGAAGTGAACATCCACATACACGCTAAACAAGACAAAAAGGGGATGCCATTTATTATAGTTCAACATTTTATTGCATTTAGTCCCCTTGCGAGAGCAAAAGCATCCTGAACCAGTTAGATTTTTTGTCGGAACGTTTGCGATTAGACGAGCTGACCCAACAACCCTTATAAGATAGAGTCTTTAGACATACCCAGCATTGGTACATTTTCGTAGCATTGGATGTATGTGTGGGGAATGATGGTTTGATGCATGTTTAACTTTAAAATACTCGCCACATGCATGAAGAGGTAATACGCTTCTGCCTCAGTTTTGTTCTGAAGAAAAGCAAAGTTTGTGACCTTGAGCATCACGGCTGCTTTTCAAATTGGCTGAAATTTTATTTACTGTGCTGTTGTATCATACTTCTTGTACGTTGTACTATCGGAGGTCGGAGGAGTTCGGTCGGAATATGTTCGTTTGTCTTGATTTAATAGTACTCGACAACTACATTTTCTGATTTCATGTATGTATGTGTTTTATTTCATGTTACTTATGTATCTAACAATAATAGCTGTATGTGCATATGTTTTTTACATGTGTACATTTGTATCTATGTGTTTATGTGTATACGGTATACCGAGTACCTACACAACAAACATTTACATACGTGTAGCATGGGATTCAATCTTTTCCTGTCCTGGTACATAGAAAAGATGAGACATAATGTTATAGTGCCATAGCTGTTGAGACCTTTGCCATTCATTGAGATAATGGGATTCAAAATAAGTTTGCTTTATCCATGGTACTGCTCTGAATTAAATAAGAAGTGATGGTTGAATGCATATGTTCAGCATATTCAGCTAACATGCAAATTGGGATAATGGATATGTACATATTATATTCATAAGTTTTTTACTGTGTTACATGTTGTTCCCATGAATATTTGTGTTGTCCCCAATGGCTTTACTTTGTTCTCCTATCATTCAAATGGACAAAGAGCTAACCATTAAAAAAAGTGCAGTATCATGTTACTATTTATAGGTACAGAATTGGATTGGTTAGAGGAACTAAGGCTTAATTATAGAGCAACGTCTGTAATTCCTCATATTATTTAACAGACCATAACACAATATTTTAACCTTGCATTTTAAACGCAACAACAAAGTAATTTAAGATACGAAACTATTCACATTATTTGGCATACCTTATCATTTGCTCGTTGTACCAAGTTAATATACAGACGAGTCGCTTTATACGAATCTACAACCATCAAAACATAACTATTGTAAGTATCTGCATTCTGCATTAAAGTAGTTCAGTCAATAGTATCAAAAAATCTACTGTCTAAGTTATTATAGGTAGTCCAATTATGTCTTTGAGAGAATCATTGTGATCTGATGATGCTTACGAAATACATTTACACAAAGAACTTGCAATGATTTTTAAATCTTTTCTTATTTTTGAAATATTATTATGTTCTTGATGGTAATAATATTATGTTGCAATCATATCCATATTAAAATTTAGTAGGTCTTGTTTAGCGTTAACTGGGCAGACTGTAACTACAAGTAGTTGAGGAAAGAACGTGGACGGCGATGACGATGAATATGTAAATGATTTCCTGTCTCACTTGATCTATATGGTTGGGAGGAACAATATAATTATGTCGTCTTTAAAGAAATTCGTAGCAGTGGAAAATGAAAAGTATTATTTGTAGCAGTAGTCGTGTGTAACTACCTGTCAATTGTAAGACTAAAGACATAGTTTTATTTCACAAGCTGAACGAAAACGAAGTCATTGATGTACTTCTTGCATGACGTTGACAGTCTAAAAGTCTGAATACAAGCAACAAGCCATCAAACTGAACTATAATATTATGTTATTTTGTATATCTTAACTGTGTGCATCACAGAATTAGACATTAGTAGTAGTATATAGTAGATTTAATATGCTACACAATACGAATTACTTACGACCTACGTATAGCATAGAGCACAGCTCGTTTATTGAGCAGACGTAGACATAGAAAGTATTTCCTTCATATATTTATATCCATAATTTAATATCATTGTGGTAAAAGTTGATTACAACTTCCGACTTTCCGACACTGCACTTGCACTGTAAGCATAATTGTCACTTGTCACATTCATCGGATATTCTCTCTGATATTTAAAATTAATTATCACTGCCTGTTAATTTATTGTCTCCATAAATAACTGTCTAAGAGAAGCTATTAAGGACTTGTTGAAACGAATACAATTGATAATCTTTCCATGAAAATATATCACATAACTATTTTATAAGTAAAGAGAAATTAGGTATAAATATGCGACCAATATCCAGTTGTCCCGTAATAAAATCTATTATATGAATATTACATAACACATTACCCAACAGAATCTAAAACAAAATCTTACATTTAAAAAATTGATAACCTACTAATAATATGCATTAAATTAATTATACCTTGACTCATTAAAAATTTGACTGGATGTCTGTACATCACAATTAGACAAATGACAAAATAGCAATCGAAACGAAATATCGATCTCTACAATGCAAATTCAATGCGAAATATATTTGGTATTATGTATTGACCTAACATAAGTAGCATATGCAACAGTTAATCTGTTATAATTCCGCTGTACCTCACTTTCTTATGTCTAATGGAAGTACTTATATGCGAAGAACTATGCATAAGTCGGTAAATATTGTAGCAGCATGCAGCATCACTAAGATCCAGCTGTATATATATGTATAATACAGCTTGGAGCTCAAATAACAGTGCACACCAATGCGTTTTAATAATACATATATATTTCAGATGGTTTAGCATACGATGCTGTGCTTCGTCATAGATCATAGAAATTTTAAGGTACATTAAAATATGTAAACACACCTCAATGCAGTGACGATTACCTTACCTTGTCTATAGCTCTGCGCAATCCCATTCTCACTTTCTCCCGGATGCCGTATATAAATACGTACAGAATGTGTTCTTCAACAATATCAATAAATGCTATATCATAAGGATGTACTATAAGCATGTGAACTAGCATATAGAGTGATAAGTTGTTCTCTACGAAGTCCATTTGGATAAGTAAACTTCTTCGCTGAACCTCACACTGTCATTTCCCACCCTAATAACTTACTTCCATATACGATTTTCTTTCTAATCGCCAAGAAAATATATATTAACCCCTTCAGCCTTGCTTTTTTCTAACAATTTTTTTTGCATAATTATGTAGCAGTATTTCCTAATCAATAACATTCGGGATTCCACATGTAAATAAGTAGTACAAAAATGATGCATGCACAAATTAAATTCGCAAGTGTGTTTTCCAAGTAATCTGGGTGAAGTACCTTTGCGTAAAAATAGTTGAACAATACACAACAGAGAACTATAAACATCCATATTTGTAAGCCCTCAGCAGTTACATATTGAGCAGGTGTTTCACTTAAATAGATGCAAAGTTGTTGTGAATGAATCTCCTTGTGTTACATAGTTCCACAAATATTGCAGCAACAATTGAGAGTGGGTAAATCCCAAACCTCAATAAGCAGAGGCAGTACATTTCTCGAAACTATTGGACACAAATCAAGGAAACTTGTGAATGACATAACCCCTTTCTGTTATATAATGATGAGGTTGTTACTCTGCTCTTATAACACAGAAATGCAAAGAGAATGTAAAAGTGGTCAACTGCCGGGGAAATGCCGGTGTCATAAAATAAAACCTTTTTGAGATGCTGCTTTGGCATGGCCTTAGGAGAAGATATTGGCGTTCATTGGATACTTATTATCTCATAGCAGCTTTGCATAAGTTATCTCATTCATTAGTGATAGCTCTTTGAATTAGTATACTCACGTGGATACTCACATAGGGAATGCACGTTACGTTACAAGATTTTCCTTTTTAATTGTGCACGGTCCCCGTCAGAATGTTTTATGTTCATACGTATGTACTTACTAATGCATAATGTATACAGAAGAAGCAGAAGATGTAATGCCAATAAGTACCTGTAGTTATACAGAACGGTACACATCACAAGTAAAGAGAGTGCATTAGCTTTTGCTTACTTACCTATTAGTCCACATTACTAATACAACAACAATGGAAGCAATTACAGTACGTAATATGTAAATAATTCGTGTACACCTGAAGTATATACTAGTATAGTGTTTAGATATTATATGATTATGATTTTTATTGTTTGTAAAGAGTTGTTGCATGCAATAACCTTTCTTAGGTGGTTGTTAACATAACAGAGCAGCTACTCTAGTCACACACTAACATATTGCATTAAAGAATAGCTAGTTTTGTGCTCGAGTGTTAAATAAATGGAGAATGAGTGTAGTTGTGGAGAGAGATAGGATATTTCCTCGAGAGAATCAGAAAATGACTAGGAACGAGTGCACACAGCAGACATAACTTTAATGTTTAAGAATAATATTATGATATGAGGGGAATTCCATCTTCAGCACGAATCAGCTCGAAGTCTGTCATGTCATGCAGTTATCTGTTGCATTGTAGTCGACTCGACTCACTTTCATTTCTGAATACCTATTTGGTTTACCTGGCATGGCCAAAGAAGTGAAGCCAAGGCAGCCAGACATTAGCCAAGTTAAAATGCATATGTTCACGAGTTCTTTTCAGCTTTGTAGTTCCTAGTCCTAGCAAGTGTCTTGGTCGCACGTCCGTAGCTGTAATGCTCCTTACATTAAAATGAGACGAGAGAGAAATCAAAGGTTGTTTCCATGTATCGCTTTGTACACAAATTGTAATGTAAAAGACGAAGAGTGATGTATTGCATTATATTACATTCAGATTTAGTTAGTTAGCACACCTCCCTTCGTCAATCTCACTATCAGTCAAAGGCGAGAAGCAACCGTGTGAGGTTGGGCTCACTTCGTAAGAAAAAATAATTACAATCTAACTTGAGAATTTAAAAATCTGTGTTTACATTCACTCAGCTCTACATTGTGTGAACCAGAGTTGAAGCATTTACGTCGAGCTCCGTTGCATCTTTTTTTGTCTTCTGCAATCTTTGTAGTCCCAACTCCTCTTCTCTCCTTCTGTCTTAACTCGAGCAGCCTAAGTCAATCAACTCCACATGCATTGTCATTTTCTGTTTTTCCCTTTTTCTAGGTCAGCCAAAAGTAACCATCTCCAAATTCAGAGGAGAGACGCTAAGAATTTCTTTTGTGCATATATGCAACATTAATTGGATTATAGTGGTATAAAGTGAGACAACGAGATTGTTATGTTCTGCACAATTAAAGGTGTCCATCCATTATACTTAACGTTCTACATACTACATCCACTCAATTTCACTACACTAAAGGGTGCTACCCAATTTATATACTATTATAAGAATTGCAGTTAACAATTTATCATGTGTGTGCGTTGGTCATTTTAATTAGGTGGATAAATGCAGAGTTGTAAGTTGTAACACGCGTAGGTGGATCAATTGAGAGCCAGTCTCGTCTTGTTCTGTCAGTGCACCTCGTGTCAAGACAAGGAAAACATCCTTTGATACATAGAAAAAACAAACTCGTTTTCATCCGTATCATTTGCATATTCATATTAGGTATATGTGACATATTCTCTATTCTCTACCTTATTATTATAGTGACTCAATGCTTGTATATGTACAAATGTGAGGAACTATTAAGAAAGGACCACGAAGCATGTAATAAAGAAAACAAAAGTGAATCTGAACTTTGTGGAAGTGAACATCACATCCAAGCTGTAAAAAATAAAGTGGATATGTGAACACTCTATTCTGTTTGACGTACAGTTGGAATTTTAGAATATTGGAAATTAGGGTTGTTTTTACTGCAGTTGAAAATACTAGTGGAGATAATCAGGATTTGTGCTAGGACATTAGGATTGTCGGGTTTTCCCAAAAATGGAAACTTAATCTTTTCGTTGTGCACAGGACGTTCATAAGATGTTGAAATCTTCTCTATGGGTCAGTCTGTAGATGAGATTAGTTTGCGTATGAAGAAAAGTAAAAGTGATGGCTAATAGAGTATGACCGACGGGACACACAGTTACGAAGCTATTTATAAATCAACAATGACTGTGACGAAAAAGGAAAAGTTTCGTCGTGTGATTTGTGGGATTGAGAGTCTTAGTACATTGACAAGTGCGATTGTTGTGTGTGTGATTCTCCTGCCGGTGATTTACGGACAGGGCTATGGATTTAGACCCTTCCCACACCCACCACCACCTCCAGGATTTTCTTATGGTTTGGCTTTTAACGTTTATCTTAAGTACAGCGTTAGATAATAAGAGATTTTTTATTGTTCAACACCACCATACGAAACTATACACCAGATATGCTTACAGACTGAATTACCTACTATAAGTAGACTATAATAAGATTTGATATTGTGTTTATACATAATGATAGAAATAGAAACCATAAATATATCGATATAAGTAGAAATACATGGGCACTCTGAGAATAAACTACGGGAATATCAAAAATCATTGTTATATTGCGTAGAACTTTTAGTTGTTGATTGTGTTCAGAGTATTTAACAAGTCTAATAGATAACAGTATAAAGAGTTGTAGAACAAATTATTCTAAGAAAGAAAATATGAATTATGAAGCAAGAAAAGGACAGACATGACGTATACGTAGATACACATGCCTGAGCCTGACATAGATCATGCCAAGATCATGCAATATTTCATGATGAGTTATGGTAAAGTAAATAGGATACATGCGACGTAATATTGCAAATAATGTTATTGTACATTATTTCCTCTGCTACATTCCCCCATATAGTAGAAATAATAATAATGTTAGCTAATAATATAGGTAAGGTAGGCTTGAACTGATGCCAGAGCATAGGTTAATGTCAACGTGAAGAAGGGTTTTAGTCATTAATCATTGCATGTGTAATTGAGCTATGGAAATCGGTCATGCAAAAACATATATATCAATGACTTGTCTAGATTATCAATAACAATAGTGTTATTATGTACTTCTGCTGACAGCCAATGTATGCCATCTGTATAAAAGGCTAAGTTTTTATATCGGGTGACACATTTTTGCTATACGAAGAGCACGTAGCGTACAAAGTATAGTCTGCTGTCTGTACTGAGATATTGTTTGCATACTATTTTCGCACATAGAGATGTGGTATATGTTTTTGTACATTTTGGAAAAAAACTATCATTACTATACTTCTATAAAATTATAATGAGAACTTTAACATGTATTTCTTCAGCTTTTCCTATGGGAATGCCGGGACCAGGCCCTGGTTCTTTTTATCAAAACGAGCATCATCACTTCCAGCATCGCCAATCAATTCCTCCACAGAGACGCATTCCTACACCAATGCAACATCCAAGACATTTCTCTTTGCCAAAAATAGGACAAGTAACAGAAACACTGGGAGCTTTAGGTACATTGGCTCGTCACTTTCTGACCAAGTCTACTCCGTTGATAATTGAAGCTGCAACGAATGGAGAGAGTAAAACTGACTCAGCAGAAAAATCTGACGAGTTGCAAGTGGCAGAAACGCAAAATCATAAGATTTCTTCAGCTCCAGGAGCAACTGTCGAACTGAAGCCAGAAAATGAAGAAGAGTTGAAAAAAGCTTTATATACATTGGGGAGAAACGTTCTTGGGAAGGTACAACCTTAAACCTTAGTAATGAACACAATGGCCAGTTAATTTTATTTTTAGTATAGAATGGTATAGGAAGTATAGGATCTTACAATTGGATGCTGATAGTTGGGTTTTCTTGGTTAAGAATGTTACAGATACTTTAGTTCCGGTTGTGCAAACAGTGAATCAAATGGGGAAATTCCTGCCGCCATTGATCTATCGGGATGGACGAATTATTCTTGGAATAGGAAATGCAACGAAGGATGGTGGTGCCATTAAAGATGTCGTGTGCACAACTCAAAGTGGAAACTCAGGAAAATGCTTGGATATTTCCGGTTGCCCGTCTTTACTACTAGATTTGCAGAAATTGCGCAAGTCTATTTGCTTTAAAGCATTATTTGTCCCCGGTGTTTGTTGCCCGGATAATCCAGATGCCCCAAGTAAAATTACCACCACCACAACTCCCCGGCCACATACACATAGACCAAATTTCCCATTAATTACTGCTGGGACAAAGAAACCCAGTGTGAGTGTAGTTGCCGGATTACCAAGCTATGACCAATGTGGAAGGGCCGAGACTCCCAGTTTTCGAATCGTTGGAGGTAACTTTCTAAACATAAGTAATTATTAACGAATTTTGATTAAATAATACTACAATGTCCCCGTTTAGGAGAAAAATCAACTCCAGGAATGTGGCCATGGATGGCCGCTATTTTCCTTCATGGACCGAAAGGAACTGAATTTTGGTGTGGGGGAACATTGATCTCGAAAAGACAGATACTGACAGCTTCTCACTGCACTAAAGATTCCAAACAAAAATCGTAAAAACATTTTATCTTTTCATTTATACCGTGTTATAGCAAATAATTGATAGAAAAGTAATTTTTTAAATCGTTTTGTAGGTTTAGTCCTCGTCAATTCACTGTTCGATTGGGAGACTACGATTTGTTAAAAACAGACGACCCATCGTCACCTGAAAGTTTTCGCGTAGTGAAAATCACCGCACATCCTGAATTTAATGGAAATGGGTTTTATAACGACATTGCCCTTCTGGAATTAGATCGGGATGTAGAGTATAACCGATTTATTTCCCCAATTTGCCTTCCCACAGCAAGAAATAAATACAACAATTTTATTGGGACAAATCCTACGGTGATAGGTTGGGGAACCAACAAATACGGAGGAAGAGAGCACAATGCTTTGCAAGAGGTAAAACTACCAGTTTGGTCTAACTCAGAGTGCGATCGAGCTTATTTTCAACCCATCACTGATATATTTTTGTGTGCCGGTTTGAGGGAAGGAGGGAAAGATGCTTGTCAGGTAGTGCACCTAATACCTATAATAATATTGGGATTTATCCTTATTCCTAATACATAATATACATCACAAAATTATCAAAAAAACTGAATCCATACTCATTACCTTTACTTTTAATTACAGGGTGACTCTGGAGGTAAAAAAAAATGATACAATGTAAAACATTTAAAAACTAATATAGTAATTAATACCATACTTATTTTTTGGCTATAGGACCTTTGATGCTAGACTTAGAAGGTCGCTGGGTACAAATAGGAATAGTGTCATTTGGGAATCGATGTGCAGAACCAGGGTTAGTGACAGATCGTTGAATCGTTGACTTTTCATAAAAGCCTATACATTCAATTCATATAATATATTATTGTTATTTTAAAAAGGTATCCTGGTGTCTACACAAGAATAACACAATTTATGGACTGGATTCACGACAATGCCATTTAGTTCATGTACATTATATTTAGAATCAAAAATATTTTATAATTTTTTATTTTAACTTATGTCGAGTAAAGAATTTTGTAAAAAAAATGCAATTATCTGTATGGAATTAGTGACAAAAAGATACAAATAAGTCAGTCTCAAATTAATATTTAACCTAGCAAACTGATACTGGAACGCAGATTACACGGTATATATTAGAATCTGCTTACGAACTTATACAATGGGAACAAACAATTTTCTTTGATGAAAATGTCATAAAACCAGGAGAGTTGGTCGTACTTACAGCCCCGTCCCGGTTAAACACATTTAGGCTATATATTGTATAGCGAAGGCTCATACGAGAGCATCGAAAACAACATTTGCAAGCATTAAAATAGTCTCCCATAATCTTGGGAGTTTCTTCGGGAATAAAAATATGGTTACTTTGATTCCTACAAGAAATGATGAATTATTAAAGTTTCATTAATTAAAAGTAATGTTATTAATTTCAATTATTAAAAGTAGCCCGTTCTTTAGCATAAAAACTAATGCTTACCGACTAAAGTTACAAGTTGTAATTTTTTCAGCTGCTAATTCAAAGAGAGTGGGAAATGGAGAAAACTCGACCCTTGCTTGCACAGTTTCATTTGCATTTACATTAGTAAAACAATTATCCGATACATCCAAATCCTCCAGTCTTAGGGAACAAACCGTAATTGGTATGAAATCAAGTCGATTAGCGTTTACCTTTAAGGTCCTACATTGAATAATTATACCGTTCACTTTGCTTGAATAACAAATACTATTAAAACATTATTCCTTTTATGTTACAGTACTTACAGTAAACTTCGTAGTTTATTTAAATTATATGGAAGAACATGCAGCTGGTTACGAGAAACATCCAAGGTAGACAATTTTTTGAGCTGAAGAATGGATGAAGGCAATGTTTTCAGCTAAAATACAAAATTACATATCAGCTTTAAAACTACTTAATACGTGTTTGAATTATCTTTCAGTAATAATATGAGCATTACTTTATTTTCATTTAGATGAAGAGACATTAAATTTGCAAAAGGCTTGGCTAAAAATAAATCCTCAGAAATTACTTCAATATCATTGTTTGATAGTACTAATTTTACCAAACTGGACTTCAGTCTTCGTAACTGCAAAAAAAACGTTATTAACATGTTAACAAAAAGTTTTAAATTTTTAAATGAATACGATTCATTGGTAAAAAGTGCATACCGGTTCAATAGATGATATATAATTACAACTCAGTACAAGGGTCCCCAAGCGGCTAAGCATAAGTATTCGTGGGTCAATTTTCTTTAGCTGACAGTTACGTATAACTACGGAATCAATCAGCGGAGGAAATTCTTTAGGATAATTTTTTCTATCACCGACTACAATAGAACGAACATTGGGCGTGCGAAGAGTCTTCTTTATGGCAGTAGCTTCAATTTTGGATACGGACATTACGTCATAGCTTCGTTTAATGCCCCGATTTAGTCCTAAACTATTTCTGGAACAGGTATTCGGCTGAGATCCAACTTCTTCCTCAATTTTCAACTGATTTTGCCCATTTTCTTTAACGTCTGTTTTGACTTTGACCAGTTCGACAAGCTGGTTATAGAAGCCTGCTAATTCCCCCGGGTTGCAATTACGCATCATAAGATTTATGGGCGGCTCCTTCATTTCGATGGTTATCATTCCATCTGCTATAAATTTTGTTCTGAAATTTTGAATGCTCGCCACCTGAAAAGCAAAATCAAATTAATATTCCCAATTCAATCCAATATATTTGTAAATTATTGAATAGCGATATATTTTGCTCACATTGTAACGCTGTCCATTGACATCCTTATTAGTAGACACCAAAATCTGAACTAGTCCACCAGGAATTCTGCGTAACTGAACAACTCCTTTGAGAGTTTTTAAAGCACCATTTTGTCCATTTGCAACAGCAAGACGATTTAAAACTTGTACTGAACACGACAACTTCATTTTTCGGCTAACATAAATTATGCTTTCACCTAAATAGTTTTCACCAACTTCAATCTTTACTTGATTTTTGCTAAAAAGTGAAGTTTACATTTTACATTACATAAAACAAAATAATAATATAATTTCTGTTTTGGTTTTGTCTGTTTCCCTCTACCCGCTTTGAAAAATCAGTTTGGCGCAAATAACCGGGTATTATTTTTTAGTTTAGCTCTGCAAGTCACATGACGCAGGAGGTCGCCGCATATCTTGCAAGGTCTGCAGAAACTCAAAACGCAACTGTACATGAGCGTTTCTATTCGTGCTATTATCGTCGCACCGCATAAATTTGAATGAAGAATTTCTTACAAAATAAACATTCTCATCACCTAAAACAAAGCAGAATCCAGTCCCAGTCCAGTGCTGTCTGTGTATTATGAATTGTTAATTTATTAATTACGTTCACATAAGTTAAGTTAACAAAAGAAGTCAAGTATTGTGTTAAATTATGCTATATGCAAATGCAATACAGCTTCTAGTTAACTTCAGAAAAAATTTATAATCTATATTCTACACTTGGTAAGTTGGATAGTGTGTTTAACTTTTACTTTATACATAAATGATAACATTTTGAAATACTTTTCTAATTTTCCCAGAAAGATAAGATTAAGCCAAAGCTACACTATCATCATCCATCACCGTTGACCGTCAAACTCTAGATCGGAGTCGAAAATAATGGAAGTTATGGAAGATGATGACATGGACTCAACACAACTTTTACGGGGTAATAGAAATTATTATTTGTTGTCTGTTTTTTAGCATTAAAGCTACTTAATAACCTATGACCTAGTATTTTTTGATATTTAAATAGCACCCGATTCGCAAATAGACGAGGCAGCACCAACGCAGCCGATGTGGCGAAAAAGTCGCTCCAGATCCAAATCTAATTCACCACCGTCATCTCCGTCGATTTCCCGTTCGGAGTCGAAAATAATGGATGATGATGACATGGACTCAACGCAACTTTTACGGGGTAATATAAATGATTAAATATTGTCGGTAACCAGAAGTTTTTTAGCATTAAAACTAATAATTTTTTAATGTGTAATTAGCACCCGATTCGCAATTAGACGAGTTAGGACCAACACAGCCGATATGGCGGAAAGGTCGCTCCAGATCCAAATCTAATTCACCACCATTGTCACCGTCAATTTCCAGATCGGAGTCGAAAATAATGGATGATGAAGACATGGATTCTACACAACTATTGAGAGGTAGTAAATGATCAGTTGAAGTTGGTTGTGTTGTAGGGTCAGTACCATGTGGAATAACATGCAAAGTCTTCATTTATCGTTTTTAATATTTAAATAGCCCCCGATTCGCAAGTAGACGATACCGCTCCAACTCAGCCGATTTGGAGAAAAAATCGTTCTCGATCAAGATCTAATTCACCTACATCACCGTCAATATCATTATCACAATCCCAAACAATTGAAGACGATGACAGAGACACAACGCAGCTTTTAAAGGGTAATAGAATAATCACATAGACTTATTTTAAAATATAGATATTATATGATTATCAATTAATTGGTTGTCACATTTTTTAACACTTGTCGGAGGGATTCATTTCATTTTTGATGTTTAAATAGCGCCAGATTCGCAGCTGGACGACACAGCCCCAACGCAGCCTATTTGGCAAAAAAGTCGCTCCAGATCAAAATCTAATTCACCGCGACCATCGTCACCTTCAATGTCTAGATCGGAGTCGAAAATAATGGACGATGAAGACATGGATTCTACACAATTGTTGAGACGTAACCGATCAAAGTCTAGATCACCAGCATCATCACGTTCACGATCCAGGTCAAAGTCTGGGTCACCAGCTTCAGTACGCTCAAGAAGATCCAGGTCAAAGTCTGGGTCACCGACATCAGTGCGCTCAAGATCCAGATCGAAGTCCAGGTCAAAGTCTAGATCTAAGTCTAGGTCACCGGCATCATCACGCTCAAGATCCAGGTCAAAGTCTAGATCCCGAAGCAAAAGTGGCTCACCAGTTGGAGAGAAAAGGAAGAAAAGAAGAAGAATTCGTTCAGGTTCTGATTCATCAAGAGGTTCTTCGGTTGCTTCTAAGGGCTCAAGAGTCTCAAGGGCTTCTAGACGTTCAGGTAAATTATGCTTGCTCTTTTTGTTAATTATGGAACATGTTCATCTGCATTTTTGAAAAACATTTTTTGAATTATAGATGGAGGAGGAAAGAAGGATGGAAATGATTCTGACGCAGAGAAAAACGAAACTCCAGCACCTGAAGAAGGAGCAGAACCTTCTGCTGAACCAGGAGGAAATGTTTTGCCAGATGTATCTGATTCTGATAGTGATAGTGGCCCTGAAGACGGTGGCCGACCTAGTCAGGATTATATTTCTGATTTCGACCTTATGTTGGCGAAACGCAAGGAGGAACAGACTCGTAGGAGGAAACGGAAGGACATTGATATTATAAATGACAATGACGATTTGATTGCACAATTGTTGGGCGAAATGAGAAATGCTGCCGATGTAATCTTTTTTACTTTCTCTTACTACTTTACTTATGTAAATTATGGCCATGGCTTGGCAAAGAGGCAGAACCCGAAGAGTATAATTAAATTTTTATGGCATATTATTTTAGATTTAATTTAGTTTGCCTTCCTTCTCTTTTCTGGCTGCGATCCTGGCCGTGACTCATGTTATAACATATTTTAAATGTAGACATCACTAAACCATTATAATATTTGTATTTATGGTTTTCAGGATGATCGACAATTAAACAAAGAAGGAAAACCTGCAACTAAAAAAATAGCTATGCTGCCGGGTGTTTTATCACAACTGAAAAAACATGACTTGCAAATGGCATTTTTAGAGCATAATGTTTTAAGTATTTTGACTGATTGGCTCGCTCCTATGCCCGACCGAAGTTTACCTGCTTTGAAAATTCGAGAAAGTATATTGAGATTGCTCAATGAGGTACAAACGCCTATTATTTGATCTCTATCATTTTTAGTTTAAGTATAAAAGTATATTTAAAAAATCTTCTTTGGACTTTTCAGTTTCCGATAATTGACCAGGGGTTACTTAAACAATCAGGGATAGGAAAAGCTGTAATGTATCTCTATAAACATCCTAAAGAATTAAAGGCTAACAAACAAATCGCAGGAAGGATGATAAATCAATGGGCACGACCAATATTTAATCTTTCGACAGATTTTAAGGCCATGTCTAAAGAGGAGAGGGAGCAAAGAGATTTGGATCAAATGCCAAAAAGAAGAAGGACGTCAGAAGATGCCACAACTTCAAACACTAGGGGAGATATAGGGAAAGCTTTCACTGGTGAAGAAGGGTGAGTGTGACTGGATTTCACGATGCTAGATAGGCGTAAACTATCTCGGGTGTAGCTTAAAACTACGGGAATTTTATGTAGAAATTTTAACTTCAGTTTAAAACAACTATAAGCTAATTTATTACAACATATTATTCATACAAATCACACTTTTTCACAACTTATTTGACTTTTTCTTCTGCGACCGAGACAGAAAGAAAGTGAGCGTGTCGATTCAACAGTTTCAAAAGGACAACTAAACTACTTTTTTACTTTTGGAAAATATTATTTAAGATTAGTTACTAATAGGTTTATGAAACAATCATAATTTTAATTAGCTATGGTGACATAATATTAAACACTGATTTCAGCCGAACCAGTGACCTTATCGGCTTTGTCCGTTATATTTATCAGCTGTAGTTATTTAAGTAGATTATAATTTTAACTCAATTCTACAGGGCATTAAGACCTGGCGATCCTGGATGGGTCCCTCGTGCTCGTGTACCATTACCGTCTACTAAAGATTATGTCGTTCGCCCTAAATGGAACGTGGAGACGGATATTAGTCGGGTAATTTTATATACAATTATTAATTATAAATTTTAGGTTGGTTTTTTTCAAACCTACAACACGACAACTATACTTTATTTTTAGACGAATCGCAAACAAGCTGGACGATTGGATAAGCACATACGCAGTTTCATGGAAAAGAAAAAGTTATCAAAAGTGCAGAGAGCTGTAACTATCTCTGTGGAAGGTCGTAAAATGAACCTGTAAAAACTATTACGATTAAGATAATTATGATAAAGATTATTATGAAGATTATGTTAATCTATTATGATTAAGAGAAATGAAAATTCTCTGTGTATATTACTCAAAAATTCTTTAAATTCCTAATATTATGAATACCAAAATACCCTCTTTAATAAATTATGTTCTAGTTTTATTAGTTGGTTCCTTTTTGGGTCGTATGTCGTATAGTAGATTTGAATTGACTGTCGAGAAAATTAATATACAAATTCATTTTTCAAAACTAAGCATTTATTATGTCACATTGTATTGCTAGTATCGTTACATTTTGATGCGGTGTCTTTGTTAAACTAAATTATAACGGTTTTAATCTACATTAATTAAGACTTACAAATAAAGAAAAGAGTTGCCTACTTTGTGGATGTGTTAATCCTATGTTCCTTACTCAAATGACAAACAAAATAAGATTAGATTATGATTATATCAGGTAGGGGTAATTATCGTAAATTAAGTTTCGCCAGATGTTGATATTTCACTCACTACAATACGTATTGACAAGGCATATTTTTGGAATTGACTACACTTTACATATCAGTAATTATTAGAGATTTCAGACCAGAAATTAATTTCTGTCAATACCTGTAGGGCTGTAATTGGTAAATCTAGAACGCAACCTTGGCTCCGACATCCCAGCGTCAACTTCGCTTATACCCGTAGCTGAGTATTCTCTGAAAATATCAACGAATAGATTGGTTATCAATTCTTGCTAACCACCTGCGATTCATATAAATGTAACTGTCGAATGTTTCCTATATATTAACTCTCACCTGTGTAGATCGGTAGGTGTTCTTCTACTGTGAGCATCATAAGTTCTATGCATATTGATGTTAGATGGTTCCGATCGGGATTGGTGGACAGTGGGAGCTACATGCATTGCAGAAACCGGAGTTACGGGTTTTACAATTGTTCCTCCATTATTTGAGTTTTGACCGAATGGCGATCTCTCCAAAACGATTTTTACAGTTCGGATAAGAAGCATTTGTAATCCGTACTGCAGTACTAGTGCCCCGAAGCCTTTATAAAGACCTGAAAGCCCTTCTTCGTCAACTGTTGTCCGCACACAATCTAATACTCCTCCATAAGATGTAAGAATCGGTGTGACCTCAATTCCAGAGTCTAAATTGTCTATTATTGTTCTAGTCCCTTGTAAATGCAGCCTATTCAAAGAACATGCAATAACTAGTAATAATACATTATGGATTAGATATAGAATATAGAAATTATTATACCGGTATACCCGGTAATCATTACCTGTGAATTATTGTTTCTAATGGGAAAAGTAAAATATCAGCCACCATACTTCCAATTAATGAAGCGGTCATTTCCATGTAATAGGATACACTAGTATCCTTTGACAAAGCTCCCTATAATTAAAGTAATTGGATAATCACGTTTACTTGTATTTATGTATTGTTTAAATAGCAGTATATTTGAATATGTTATTTGACTGACATTTAGACAAACCTGTTTTCGTTCTTTGCTCTCACGCACTCGTTTGATGGTAGATAATGAAACAGACTTAATACCCGTGTAAATCAGATAAAACAGAATGCCATGTGCTACGGTAGGAACAATAAGAACATGAAGAGGAACCAATCGGCCAGTGCTTGGCCATGAAAGAAGTCTCCACAATCCTTCCCGAAAAACGTCAAAAAATCCTGCTGTTTCACTTGCCACTTCACTTTGCACCGTTTCTACTAGACTCGCTGAATAAAATGGTGTTATTACAGCTACACTTAATCTAGATAAAAATACACTAACATTAAATACGAAACAATAATATTCTACGTTTGAAGATGATTGTAATAGGGGTCAAAAAACTTACGACTTGAGAAAAATATGTTGCACAAACGCTTTTAGAGTGCTGTGACGATTTATTTCTCTGTAAGAAATGTATTACATCATTTTTACCATATTTTATTTTACTTAACTTGAAATTAGAATAAAAACTAAAGCATACTTTGGAAAAGAAAGTGCTTTCGATGTTACATCCTCAGCAGCTAAGCCCATTCCCCTTACAAGTAGGCTACTTCCCAAACCTTTCCACATAACTCCAACACCCTGGCGTTGGCATATTTGAAACATTGGGCTAATCAAAGTGACAGGAAACAAATGATATCTAGTTGACATAACGTGAACCTAAAACAGTTCATAAATAAATACATATACTATCTATCCATAATTAAATGAAATTACTTGATAGTATTTTGCAATAAAGAAGTGTTTGTTTACTTGACATTGTCTCCTTAATCCAACGAATGGGTGTCTTAAAAGATTTTCCATTATAACACCCAACAGTCCAACTCCTCTGGCCGTATAGTTTTTAATATTTGGATCTGATTTTAAAAATTTCACTTAATGAAGTGTTTTAAAGACAATAAAAAACTAGTACTTGCAAAAATAGCCTAATAAAGTGCAATAAAAATATATTAACATTCAAAATAATAAAAGAGTACCATCAGGCGCATCGGGAGAAGAAACAGGGGTGGACAAGTTTATACTCCTAGGGGACAAATTGTGATCTCCTCCCGCAGAGCTGATACTACCCGGTTCATAATATCCAAATTGAGTGTTGTAAATATCTCGACTTCTTGTACCATGAGAATAACTATTATAATCTTCAGTAGTTGGTAGAGTATTAAAGTCACTTTCCCCAGCTCCACCAACGCCATAATCATACGTTGCAAATCCCCGACTTTGGAAATTTCGGTAATCACTTATGCCAGCCATATTTCTCCTTCTTATTGGATAGTTTTCAATTGTGACGTCTTCCTGATATGTGGTCTCTCCCAGATCCAAGAAACTCAACCGTTCCCCGCGTGTTATTTCAGCTGGATAATTGTCTTCTTCCTCAACAACTTCTACTTCATCTTCGGTTTCGGATGAGTAGTAGGAGTTGCTGCAGTCGTCAAAGAATCCGTAAATTTTGCTGGTAAAGCTAGAGCTCCTAGAAAAGTACTGAAAAATAAATATTATTAACCATGAAATGATTATATCTGTAAAACCCAAAATAATGCTTTATTATCAACTGCTGCAAAACACAGGTTTTACTGATTTGATTTTAAGAAATGTAATATTTTAAGAATGACTTCTATAATAAAATTCTATATAGCTAGAACATCTACTGAACTATTAGTATCATATTATGAGCAATTGATTTTTCTTGCTACTACTGAACTTAAAACAGCTTAAAAACAATCTTTAACTTACAAGGTGTGGAATGCAGAAAGACACGCTCCAAATTACTGTATCGTGGTTGGATTGAATTTTGAAAAACACAAATTGTAGAGACACTTTTTCATTGTTTTCAGTTTATCATTTTCGTCCCTTTTTGGATTGTGATACTTTTTTTTAGTTTTCCCTATTCAATTTCCCTTAGATGTGTAATTCCATGGCCATGGGATGGGCAGGTTTTAGTTTCCTAACTCATGTACCTCTGACTAAGTAAAAGTAATTCCCATGCAGTGAAAGTTTTGCTTTCCAATGCAGTGAAAGCCTTACACCGAAGAACTCGCAACTTTCGTGGGCTTTCACCCACTCATTAAACAGGAGCCTACGTTTCATCAATATATTTTTAATTCTGTTTTCAGTAAAGATTCTTTTGGCTATTAAAAATGTATAATGTTGCACATGACTTTCATTTGCAGACAGCAATAACAATTAATTAAACATTTAAATATGACAAGTTGATGAGATATGTTAAATGAAAGGACAGTTGTTGGGTTTATTTAATTCAATTAATATATTTTCTCTGTATCACCTGTAGTTTTTACATCGTAACATTCGTACACGTAACGTAATTCAACAATGATTATCATTTCCCTCAATGTATTTCTGTTCTCTCATCTCATTCTTCACGTGTCACTAAATAATAATAATAATAATGATAATAATTACCTCAATACACATCATATAAATATGTACTGCAGTATAAGTATAATGTATGTATGGATAGGTATATATCTATTATATCATAATATATATAAGACAATAATAATTGAATATAATATGGATTTTAATCATCGGATGAATTAATTGCCTGTTCTCCATCAGTACGTTTGCATACATATTGCAACCACCTACTAGTTGTAAGTAAGCATAGTACAGTATATGTACTAACTTTGACATCCCCTATGTAGACTAAACTTTTCTTCGTCTATGACGAATCAATGAATTCAATCTCTTCAAGCAGTACCTATGCAATATAACATTAATAAATACTTTCTCTTTGGATTGAAATACAATTGATTAGACAAAAGACAATTGATCAAACCGACGATGTAGTATATAATGTAACTGTATCTTATAAATCTTATCGTTAAATAGCGCATTTACAGATGATAAACAGTTCTACTGTAAGGAACTCTTCGAATCCTTACGCAAAACTCGTCCATTTCCTCAATTCCATTTTTTGCAGTTCAGCATAGCGTATACAGCTTTACAATTAATACAGTTTACAAATGTAGCAGAGAAGAATAAGATACAATTTATAGATTTTTAACTACTGATATATAATAGTCCAGTTACAATAATTGATGGTCATACAAACTTTTCCGCACGTTTTACGTTACATCGTACACTTACAGTTACCTCAATCAATTATATAGCGCGGAGTAGACTTTCTTTCATTGCATTTCCGTAATTCTTTTCGTCTTCAAGATCAAGTCAAGAGAGAATGGAGGTAACAATACATTGGCGCACTATAATTATTTTTATAATATATCGATAGTACTCATTGTTAGCTAGCCCCATTTCAAATACAACTACAACTATATAGTACTATCTTAATCATATCATCTCCTTCCAAAAACTGGCATGTAGAATAGTGCTATCCATTTATACACACAATAATAACGATATTATACAAGCATATAATATCTTAAATAAGAATAAGATTGTGTATTATAAGTATGTATATAGTATTTAAACAATAT
>JABASH010001518.1:0-25577 GCA_019776445.1 Tomocerus maximus | reverse complement strand
GCAGCCAGGGGTAAAACCAGGTCTGGGCCATGGGTGTTGTGCTGCTTGGGTAGTGGCTAAGCTATGCATACATTTGCAGTAAATACAAATAAGATTACCAAGCGCACATGGTAATGGCAAAAGGGACGCTAACATAGGATATTCTGTGCAAGTGTGCCTTATTATCTGCCGTTCTGTGGACAGAGACAGGATATTTGTACAATCATAAAGTAGTAGCCGTGGTATATAATATTCGTGTGAAAATCTATTCCCTGCATATGCATAATAATTCTAATACTAGAAAAGTGTGGTGGAGGGGATATAATAATAATAATAAGATGTAGATGTCGAGTGTGGGATGGCAATAAGGATGCCAGGGAGCCAATGCAATAACGGAACCAAGCTCGGCACTAGGAAACAAGCGAGTAAAATAAGTGGAGAAGTGGCGAGTGAATCCAATTTATTTTGTCCATGCTCTCACAATCAGTTTAATCTGTACACGTCGTGACGAGATGAATATATTGGAAAAGGGGTCAAGGAACTCGGATTTTAGACCGCGAAACCCACAAGGAAAAATCGGAAGAGAGAGTGAAGCAAGATAAACGACTTTAATACTCCGATCTCTCAACTCTCTCCTACTTTTTACCAAATAACACACACATACCTACTTACATGCGCATATTAGGGCTAAACTACATCCACTATGCCAAGACATAATATTAAAGGAGAAAGAATGACATCAGAATGCGTGTGTACTATGTAGATAGGTAGCTACTCGTGATATTACACGGACTGGGAGACTCGAAGAAGAATAGAGTTGAAAATGACAGAATGGCTATATGCAGAATATAGATATATTAGATACATCAGAATATATGTGTACTATATATAGAATGGATTTGAGTGGAGCCAGTTGCGTTTCCGCCAGTTCAGTTTTCAGTTCCGTCCGTATGTATATGCAAGTATTCATATTCATTGGCGAACAAGTAACTTTGAGTCTGACGAGACGACGGCGGCGGGCGACACGTACAAATAGAAATGCCATAGCAGCCCATTTCTCTCCTTTCGACGACAACTCATCTTTTACGGCAGAAAAAAGCCGCAGATATTACTTTACTTTGGATGGATGGATAGAGGAGAGGGAAACCACTAGACTCCAGACAACCAGAATCCACATCCAAATTTCAAAAGGCTTACAAATTACAAGTATTACATGGACCGACTCACTCACAACTCAAACCCGACTACAAACACCTACCTCCTTCTCTCCATACCCATCTTCTACCATCCTGACTTGCAGAACTTTTTCAGTTACATCCGACTCTGATAGCAAAGGCTATCCAGAGGTACGACTATCCCATCCCTGTTGGCTTAGAATATATTAGTATCTATAAGTATCTATTAATGAGTTTGGCCTATAGTATTATGAACAGTCGGAGTAAATCCCATGCACAAATTCCAATTATTTAGCTTTAGCAATGACATGTACAAAGTTGGCACTTGTTTTATGTATCAAACTTGATAAACTCAAGAGTATGTGCTTGAAAACCTCTTATTGTGTTTACAATAATCAGGATGTATGTCCTACATACATAGAAATCCATAGGCTAAGCCACTCAAAGTTTTTTATCTTTATATAGGTCCTTATACTATTTTGCATATAGTATGACTCAGTATAGTTAGGAGCATATAGTTGGGAATCATATCTTTGAAGAATTTGTTTTTTGTAGTAAAAGTATATGTAACCATTTGGCTTCTCACAGATTAAGTAGTATCAGTCATTCTGCGTATAGATATAACTGAGATAAAAAGTGTTTACACATGAACTGGTACAATGCCGCAAAGAATCCATTGAGCCATTAGGAAGAACCGCAGATTACTTTTAGTTGCTATGTGTAGACACTTGTAATTGCAAGCAAAACAAAATTTATATCCAACCCAGATCCAGACACGATGTATTTTGACACAAGTAATCAACGCTCAAAAGTGTCATACGTGATTTAAAGTGAACGCAGTCAACCAGCCAACCGAGTATCGTCTCATGTCACTTCCCACATCATGCAAATTGCAGAATACCAGAACATTATTTTTCTACTCAATCATACAAAATACATGCACAAAATATAACGAATTTACAACCATATTTATTATTATGGATGGAAATAGAACGGCCTAACGCACTTTCTCATTTTTCTAATTTACATCCCTATATTGTAAATTGCTTTTTGCCAAATAAGTAAATATCATTGATAAAGACTATTTTGCCATATACAGAGGTTTAACATCGTACAGTTTCTTATTTACAAACCTGTTTTAGTTTCATGTTAAATAGTAGGTACAAATACAGATTCATTAGACTGTTGTAATTTAATAAGAGACTGTGCTAAATAGTACTCGTTATTTAAGTGAAAGTTTTAAGAAGCTTTTTGACTTTTAAAACTAATACATAATATTACAGCCGTATTTCATTACAATTTAGTTGTCCCTGGATTAAATGGGATACCGTAAGGAGAAATGTGAACATCAATTTTTCCTTTTAGTGGCCTGGATATATTATTCCTATAGAACTATCAAATATAGCATCAACTACATACATATCTGTAATGCTTCTTATTTTAAAGTATTTGGTAAGCATGTTGTGTTTACATACATAAATATTTTTCGTGGTGTACATCGGAGTAGAAAGTTCATAAAATAAGTAGAAGAATGTAAAAATTTGCAAAACTTTTGCGTTAACCAATTCATTAGAATTCAGAGCAGGCTCTCCTTTGCTGTACAGAAGAAAGGATTTGAATATCTATTCAGAGAAAATTTAAGCGACATTTGAATTACGTGATGATTGTGACGGAGTCGATTTGATAAAAGAGCGGATTCCAATATACGGTAACGATGAAAAGGGAGAAAAGAAACTTGCCAAGTGTAAGCAAATGTCAAGAATAAGAGAAAACAAAAGAAAATCTGCGAATTGATTAAAATTATGCTAAAGTACTTTCTCTTTATTACACTCAGTCCACAAATACAAAAGCGAGCCAAAAGATAAAGAAGAATTTTTTTTAACTTCCACACTTAATTGAATTAGAAGATACTCATTTTAAATGTCCTGTAGGGACTTTTTACAAGTCATATTTGAAATAGAAATATTTGAAATAAAATTACTTGACTTGGCATTCATATTGCACTACTTCAAACATCGCCATTGTACATAATTTAATAAATATAAACTATTTCCTTAAATTGTTTAAAACTATTTCCTTAAACCCGAATTTGCTTCAAGTTTCAATGCTTCTTTAGAAGACCAGTGAAGTTGGCAAACTCTGCGTCCATGGCACAGTCCGTTCAGATTTCGGTGGATTTACTAAGATTGTTCATTAATAAGTACCAATAGAGTTTAACTCGTGCGGGCACGAGCCCGCAAGTGAAGAAGTGATTTTGTTTAGCTACTTATTTGCGTGGTGAGTTAACATAATCTGCAATGCTGATGGCAGTTTGAGTTTCTAAAGAGAATAATAGAATTATGTTCCGGGTAAGATAATACTCGTAGGTAGGTTGTTTGGTTAACAACAAATAGGAAGAATGGCTATTGTGTGAATAACTGTTTGGAGTGACCAATTATATTTATTTATCTGAGCATATAACATTAGAAACTGTGCTGGTTACTCACTTTTGTAACTCTGAGGATATTTCCAACCTAGTTACTATAAACTATTATGATTAGCAGCCTTGCTGAATGAAATGAAATTCAACTGTGAAGTATTGTCTCTTAGTTTACTCAAGTAAAGATATCATTTAGCTTAAATGAATTAATTAAATGGATACATACACTTAATGTTGTATGTAACTCAAACGTAAATTTGTACTGATGAAGTTTTCATAAATTATGACGGTTGTAAAACATTTGGTAAAGTAAGAAGTGTAGTAATAATATTTGTAGAATTTGCAGTAGAGGAGGATATAAATGTATTTAGTGGAGAAGAAATGAATGAATAGGCAGAATTACATGTAGGTGTGTGAGAGATAAGTGAAAGCGGACGTGTTGGAGAAAGGCGAATCGGGTTATTACAAATATAGATAGAATGTTGACCTGTAGATAGATGTGAGTGACTCATGTTTTTGTATGTGTCATGTAGGTCTGCACTATTAATGTGGCTACATACGTGGGATCATGTAGAAATAGAGTAAAAAATGAAAGTGTAAGGAATGAATGTAATCCCAGCAGTCGGGCTGTAGATTGCGTAATCGGGAGAAGTGAAGAAAGTCAACTCACGTCTCTGATTCCGTTGCCGGATAAATTTTCACGGAATTGTCGTGAGTCGTGGTCAACAAAAGCCTTGTTTTGTTTACTCTCTCAAGAGCCCTTTTACACAGGGAATCTGAGAATAGTGAAAAATACTGGTTTCACTATCCTTCTGTCCTGTTCAAATGGAGTGAGCGAGGCACTTGCATTTACTCCTCCACAATATGCCTCCTCATGCGATGAGACTGAACTTTCATATAGTGAGCAACGAATTGTGTACCTTAACCTGAGTCTATATCTATTTTGCAGACTTCCTGCCCGGCCCACCCTCCCGCTTTTCAGTGCAGCAAACACAATGCACTCCGAGTCTAGTTAACCTTTGCTAACAATAAAATTGTCTTTTCAAATTGTCTTTCACTTTATTGTCAGTTTATGACTTTAACTAGCATATTTCTAACCTCCTTGCTGACGGGATATTTAACTTTGTAATTTTAGCACAAAGAAAAGTCGTAATAATATTACGAAGGTCCATGGAGATAATATTTAATACTTTTATTATTTCTTTTACTACAATATTATCCGCATATCTGAGTGAGTTCCCTCTGTTTCTATATGATTCACTCCAGATCACCAACATTTATTTTGAGAACTTGCTACGAGGGAAACTTATTTTCTGTATGATACATACATCTACGTCTTTGTATAGTCCATCTACTACAAAAACAGTGCAATAAACACTGCACAACTCTCTTGCAGAACTTACAATAGAACATTGTCAAAAAACGTTGGAGAAACAAAACTTATCTTATTTCAAGCTTCATATCTTTTTCTTCTTAAAGTGTACAAACTACTGCCTATGCATACATATTTTATAACTCGCAGCAGTGTACAGTATACACATGTGTCTAATAGACCGCTCTACCTATTGTATTTATGTATTTATTGTATACTCCATAATATAGATACTGCTACATGCATTTATAATGCACAGAATAGAGAATGCTTTCTCCGTGAATATATCCAAGTGTACAAGTATACAAATATAATATCGGTGTACATGTGTGCGTATGTGTAATAAGGAGTTGTGTATGAGCAGATATATAAGAGACACATCACTTTCTCTTGGCTTCTCTCTCTCTCGCCAACTTTTTTCAACTCAATTATTTTTTGTCCTACTCTCCGCTTTCTCCACGTCCCAAGTAGCGACTATACTAAGACCTGGCCGGCTCAACCCGATTCACTGCTCCTCCGTCCTCTACATAGTTACTGAGTCCACGATTACCACTTTTATAGGTAGTCAGCTACTACTTAGCCACTGCCTAGTTTCAGTTGAGTCGGGTCTCCTTAACTTACTTACATTAGCTCTGCACTTACAGAATATTTTTTTCTATTTCCGTTTTCAAAAGTGAGCAGAGCCAAAGAAATGCATTAAAGAAATGAGAAATAAATTATAATTAGCATTACTTATTCTGGTTGATATCTTATGTATTTAGGTACTTACGTATAACTAATATGGAGCTACCTAAAACATAACGAACGTTCCTGCCTAACTAAGTGCCTACTCAACGAACTCACTGGACTCCTTTCACCATCAACCTAATAATTAAATTGCAGAGTAATAGTTGCAGAAACTTTAGATGAAAAAGTATTAGAAAACTTTCTTTGACGTCGACCTACGTACTTAAGTCTTTTATTCTCGGCTACTTCTTATTCTCTCTCTCCTACACATTTTGTCATTACCCTCTCTACACTCTATCCTATTATGTATCATACTCTACTTATTATTTTATTGTACACCATTAACCAGACAAAATACGGCACACATTTTCCCTTCCACACAAAGAAAACATATTGTTACATACATAATGTATACGATTTCAAAACATCAATAAGCCCGCCCCTTCCCTATTATTCGAATGGACTATCTAATGGAATTATGTTTTTAACAAAATCCACATTTTAAAAAAATAAACTCCATTGAGTATTTGAGAAGATTGAATATCTTATTCATTACCAAGAGTTTTAATAAGAATTTCACTGCTTTCACGACTTTTCACATAAGTTACCATAATTATTATCTAATTTGAAAAGTCTTACCTGTTACTTCACAACACCCAGCACAAAATATTTATATAAGATCAGGCGCAACGGTGAGAGAAAATACTTTCAAATGAATGAAGCAATAAATGGTGCTTTCCCTTGGTGGAATAATGGAAAAGCATTGACCTGGCCCCTTTTGTGTTGCAAGAAATTCTCGTAGTTAGAAAGATGCTAAACGATTTTTCTAATTTTTAGGAAACATTTATTGTAGCTACCAGAGTCAGAGTTTTTGATTTTGAAAAAATAAATAGGTTCAGCAATATTTGAATCCATTTAATTCGCCAGAAGGATTTTAGCAATTTTACTTGAGAAAATGACCCCAAAAAGTGAAGTTGTACTACGCATTCATTGCTTTATGAAACCGGTTGTGAAATACTAGCGTAGATATGTATTATGTTTAGCGGTTTGACAGCCGAATTGAGAATTATTAATTTTGTTTTAATTTGAGAGGTGAAGAGGCGTAAAAATATTAGTGGTGGTGCTGACGATGCGTAGTATTTTATTGGTAAATCATTCAGCATTAGTGCCACTTTGATGTCAGGAAGCTCATCCTATCCACCCATCACAGCATAGCTTAGCTAACGAAGCAGAGAGGTTTTTTGTGGTGGATGTAAGTAAAAAAGTGAATGATCACTTTGTCAAAATCGATAGAAATGTTTGGGTAACAAAAAGAGAGAACAAGAGTGGAGTTATTTCGAAAAGGCGGTTAATGTCACTGTCACACGGTGAGTTACTGTTACAAGGGAAGGACTTCCCACTGCTCTCCAATATTTTTCCAATATATAAAGGCAAGTGAATGAAGAGAATGGGTTTTGATGAGAGGTAATTGGAAAACGCATTTGTAGTGTCCAAGTGTGTGTCTAAGACCCAGGGGAAGGAGTCAGTACAAGAGTTAAGTAAGTAACTCAGTTGACTTAAGTAGTTTGGACTCCGTTATGTCACATTAAATATGTTTAATACAGACGGAACCAGTACATATGTATTTCCGTATGGGACAGTTTTATAGTCATATTTTAGACTTATTCCATATTATCTGCAGAATCGAGAATGAAGTCAGTTTCACCTAGTGCAGTTGATAATGTCCATCTCTGGAATACTTATTACAGAGTAGTGAGGAGGAGAGTAAATATCGGTGTGACGGAAATAGTACACGTTGTTTAAGTTGGGCAGTGCATTGGTGGCTAATACTAATATTATGATGTGAGTGCAGTGTAGTGGAGTTGAGTGGAAGAAAGAGTACTAGATAATATTTCTTTGGTAATTTCCACACTCCTGCCATCGAAACTCTGCCCGGTTTTTCCTCAAATGATTTATTATTTGAGGGTGGACATTCCGAGTGGAAGTTGAAATGGACTGGCTGAGAATTCCAGGCGGCTCCCACTCCACCTCACATTTTACCATCATACATGACACACTACATATCAACGGAAAGCAAAAGCAGCCAAACTTTAACTTTCTCTTGCTTCGTCGTCATTCTCTACTCGACTGCTGACTTCCGATCCAACCGATCGGCATCTTGCCAAATATCAAAAAGCAGGACATCGCAACATTAACGTTGGTCAACTCCGGTTCCGAGTCATACATAAAGACTCTGTCTGTCCACACATTCTATAGACTTTCATATATGCTTTCTCCTAATAATACTGCCTGCTATTCTTGCTACCCTGTACTATCTACAATAATCTCTATACCCTACACATACTGTCCGTAGTGTGTATGTATGTCCAAAGAAATTTAAGCCAGGGGAAGTATATACTCTCTCAGTTGGACTACTCATAAGTACACAGATCTTGTGTGCACAATGTAAATGGATAGAGGAGTAAAAAGTAAATAGAGGAGTATTGTCGTTGTCGTCGTGTGTAGTTTGGCAAACAGAGATACATCACTACACTACATTCTCAGTACACACCACATCCTTCTGGCTCTCTCGCTCTTTTCACAAAACAGACTTACGACAGATGTTGCAGAACAAAAAATTATGAATCGATCGCCAAACAGCCATCTCCGCCTAACCAAAGGCAACCAACCGACCCAACAAGCTGCTCTCTCCCTTACTTTTCCTTCCTTGCACTTAGTTCTACTTACTTCTTCTATACTTATACTGGCTTATTATATCCTATATCTATTATCCTATATAAATATATCTATCATCAACCAGAACATAAGTCTAGTTGAGTCTAGTTGAGTAGATACAAAGTTGGCCTTTGTTAAACTATTCTCCAAGAACTTGAGTGGACTGCTGAAATCTACTTGGTCCTTTTCACAAAAAATGTTTTCATCCCAACAATGCACTTTACTATCAGCACTGCTTACTTGGCAATAATTCACAGAAATTAGAAATGAATGGGAATTAGGCCAATGCTCTTTGATTCCTTCAAATGGTTTCTTCACCTTTATTTATAAAGAACGTTTTGACAATTTCTATATATAAAATATTTAGTACGATACATTTTAGTATAATCATACACTAAGTATGTAGTAAGGATGGAAAGAGAGAGAAGTATTGATTTTCCCTAATTTAGCTAGTAAAGTAGGAGTGGCTATGGGTGAGTGTGAATTAGGGTCGATATATCTGTATCTATTACAGACGCTCAATAAAATGCAATAAAAGACACTGCTAACTAGGATGTAATAAGTAGCGAGTGTACAATTATTTAGGGAAAGCTAGGAATGGGAAGAGACGGGTAATAATCAGCAGGAAGGGAAAGCAAGTGAAAAGAGTAACGTCGCGGATGTTGAAAACAGAGAGGAGCCAAGTGAAAGACTATTTCTAAACAAGCAATATAAATTCAATTGAATTAAATGAAGTCTCTGACTAATTTATCAAGTGGATTCACTATTCCCGGCCTGCCTGCTTCAATTCTCGTCCTCGTCGCATCAGATCACATCACCTCACACACAACTCTAAGGCCCAAGTATATTATATACTTATATTATACACTTATTTTATATACTCACATATACTACTTAGACTGCCAAATAAAACTCACACGCTCAGTAATAGACAGACACCTAGCTAAGTAGTCCGTATGTGTAGCTCTACTTATGTTGGAATCTTGTAGTAGTTGTATGTATGACTGTATGTCTGTGTGTGCGTAGAAAGTGGATCTAGACTCAGGGAGAGAAATGGGGAATGAGTGGAGGAAGGAAAGAAATACAAAGGCAATTTATTCCCGCACCCCTTCCCGACTGTCAAAGGTCTTTAAATAAAGAGATATTTCAGTGGAGTTGAGGAAGATCGAGTTCCGGACTCTGGTGCCGCGTCCGTCGCTTTTACTTTTACTTAACTTTACTTTCCCGATTTCATGTAAATTATTCTCTTATCACTTTTTCCTCTCTTCTCTCGCTTTCACACTCATCAACGAAGAGCAGACTGCCAAAACAAACTACACATCCAACTACGGATACACATACTTATCCCACTCTATAGCTATAGCTCAGGAAAACAATCAAAACTTTTCCGTAGTAGATACATTTCCTCATAATCCCACTACTCCACTCTGTGAAACTGAGATTTGTATGTACACCTACCCTTACTTCTTACACATGCTTACTATCCCTCATATAAATCCACTTTTGAATACCAGTAAAGTTATTTAGCAGATATTAGATCCACATATAAGTAGCTATCACTTTACTTAACCCTCTTCTACATAGACATTAGACTCCATATGCAAAAGGGAGAAAATTTGTAGACTTAAGTTATAATACGTGAATATATTATAAAGCGTGATTATATACATATATGATACTATATACATTTAGCATAAGAGAGCTACTTAGGTAATATGAGAAATATAGAGAGAAAGGGGAAATGGATGGGCGGAAGAAATTAAAGCCATGCAACTGTATTAGTACTAGTTTTAGTATATAGTAGACTAGATATTATTATGTAGTTGGGAGATGCGACTTTTCCTTAGTCTCACAATCAGTCAAGTCAAGTCAGTGACGATCACTGTCAGCACAGAGCAACTCTCGACTGAAGAAAGAAGATGCAAAGAAGACATGCAAGGAAGAGATGAGAGGACTTATGTACTCGACTTGACTGTTCACTGTGAGGAATTAACTTTGAATTGGAAATTATATTTTCCAACCGTCGCCTTTTCATAATCACATTCACATCGTAACATAACATCATATAAGTAGCATCAAAAGATTCATAATTTGCTTTATATACGAATGCACTCTCTATAGTCTCTATGTACTCCTATAATAATATTACAAACCTACGTAGGCACATATAAAGTGCCTACATAGGAATTATCATATGATGATTAGGTTGCATGCACTGCATTGCATTATCCGGAGCGGAGTGTCTTTGTGAATAAGAAGATGTGCAAGGAGATGCGGAGGGAATTTGGTTGCTACATACAAACATTCATGTGTACAGTATTATGATTCGATTGGATGGACTCTGAGGCAGAATTCTGAGTTTGTGTGATGAGATGGTTTGTACATGGCGAAAGAGTGAGAGTCACTCGAGAGATTTGGAAGAACGTAGGCAACGTAGGTAAATCTCATAGGCAGCCGTTCTTCATGTCTTGTATGATGTGATAAGATTATGGGATATTCATACTCTCTTCTGGTCTATCTTACAGCCAGTCCGTCTAATCTTAAACCTCAGACCATTTATTACGTTAGCAGACTCTTCTATTTCCTTCCTTCCTTCTCCCTATATCTACAGACCTAGTTATATATATATAGTAGTTATATATAAATATCCTACCCTAGTCGACGGACGCTTTAGATCACATCAGCAGCGTCTTACTCTATTACTCAACTTAGTGGAAAGACTAACTTCTCCCACTACTCCACTCCAACAGATACATCTATATTGCACTAGGAATTATTATTAACTTAACTATAATAATATTTTATTATTATAACAGCAATACAAACTGAGATGTGTCGTCGAGACAGAGAGAGGTTACCCAACCCACTAACTATGATAATAGGCAGGGACTTGTGCATGACTACTACTATATTGAGTGTACCTTATATGTGCTCAGATCTAGTATTTTGTGTTACGTAACTGAGGATGAGTATAGCTGCTATGAAGGTAGACATTGCATAATGTAACTTAATAAAAAGGAAATGGAAGTTGACTTGTCTCTTCTGCCCTCGTTTGACTATTCCTTCCGCGTGTCGTTACTTCAATTGACTTGACTCTCGTGAATATTCAACATCATATCGCTATTGCTACCAAATCCAAACCAAAACCAAACCACTCAAGCACAAGGAAATAAATGTGATTTCTATTGATTATCTAGCTTGCTGTTCAGGGAACAAAACCATTGTGGGTCAACGGAAGAAGTTCCATACATTCGAGTCAAATTAGTTAGTGCATGTCCTTTTTTGCTGGAGTTGACCCACCCACTACTCGTAGGAACTGTGGACTAGTACCCTGATTCTGTGTGTCGTGCTCGAGCCTGCATTATGTGGTTGCCTGTCTCTATTGAAAACGTTCGTTCGCATTCATACTTCATAGCAGAACACTACGACACTATTAAAAACTATTTAAACTCCTTTTTGCTTTTCCTGACACTAAATTCCCTAACTATAATTTATAGAGCATAGGTAGGGAGCATAGTATGCACCAATAAATAAGTGCGGCTACATTTAACCGTATTACTTCACATTCATACGTAGCCACTACTTACTCACCCACCAGGAAATGTTCATAATATAATATAGAGTAGTAAAAAGGTACCTACCCACCTAACTCATGGTTTAGCTACATTGTGACAAGAATCTTTTCCTACGTGCCACATACGTGTGTTCGTTAGGTACTTGACATATGTATTCCATTTTCAATGCAATTAGTCGTCATTCGAATAGAAAAGCGGATATTGGCTCAATAAAACGCCCTGTTAATAGCTAAACGTCCACTTTATGGCTTTCCATGCAATATATACACATGTACATGTGTTAGCTCTGCCTTCTACGTGAATTATGGCATTTACATTACATATGTACGTGTCTATAGAAGGAGAGATGGACAACGGGCGAGACTTTTGAGCATTCCAGGCTAATGAATTTAAAATACCCAATTTACTTTTTGAAGTTGAGGAAGACTATTTTAAAGGGACTCGGAACAATTTAAGCGACGGAGTGGAAATGCTTAAGCACGTTCTGGTCCAACAAAAGTCAATATATCATTCATAACATTAATTATTACTGGTAATTAAGGATTGATTTAAGGAATGTTTTATTTGTAAAGCTAGGCACGGTTAGAGTACTAAGAATGGTCGGAGCCCACTTGTGTTTTTGTGGAAAGAATTTATAACTTTAGCTATGGAATAATTAAACTAATGTCCAGGAAAAGAAATCAGGTCATCTGCATGGGATAAATAGTTTTATGCCTAGATATTTCATGGAACAGTAAAAGGAATAATTAATAGTGTCACTACTAGGTAGACAGGCAATAAAAACTTGTTTATAGAAAACGCCAGTGGAGGAGAAACTTTTATTATTGTAAGGTATGAGCAATGAGGAAGTCATTAAAATGAATTTTTCGAGTTAGGGAAAGGAAAGGGGGATTTTACATAGGAAACAGCCCACACATTAATGTTAACAAAGTAAATTCATGGCATTATTCGCTGGAACAGTACTGATAGATTTACCTTCAATCCCAACACTATACTTTACACTCATATACTTAACATGAGTACATTATTACATACAGGATTTGCGGTAGTGAGTGAGCCGCATTGAATTGAATGAGGTGTACTAAGTAATTGTAAGTATTGTGGTTGGCTATGCCAATAGAGACTTTGTGGGTTGATAATGAAATTATTCCAGAGACATTCAAAACAGACGTAGGTAATTGAAAACACAGAGAATGTACGTATTACCTGTAAAGGGAATCGAAGTGACTTGTCTGTGAGTGTGAGGCATAGGAAATCAAGTAGCTCCTGTGTAAATCTAATATGTCAGAGAGACAGACTCACCAAAGTAAAATAGTAAAGTGTTGGGGAAATGAAATTGATGCGAAAATCAGTCAAGTTGGTAGATTTAACATTTGGACTAGGAAGTCTCTTGCATTATTATATGGAGTAGATTTAATAGCCTGGCAATTTAGTAAGCTGCCAAGGAGAGTTAGGTAGTAAACAGCAGGATTAGCAAAGTGAGTGCAGCAGAGTTGATTAGATAAGCTATACTGTATATAGAATGCTATGCTGAATATATACTTAATAATATACTGTATAGAGAACAATAGGTGGTGGAGGCTAGTAGATGTGGAGCAGTGGAGATGAAATGAGATGAGATGTGAGGAACAATGAAGAAGTGATTGTGAGTGAGCGATTCGGGCATCTAATGTAGAAACAAGTCGATTTTCGGAGGAAACAAGGAAATATACATATAAATAGGGGAAGTCGAGCCAGGTGAAGCGTTTCTTGCTCAATGTTCAATCATCTCTCAATTTAAGGAGTAGGCGCTACGGACTGACTGAGAGATAGACGACAAATGTTAAACCAATATAAAGGTAATGAAGCTAAAACAAGATTGAGGTCGACAGGAGGCAAGCCATAGGAGAAAGCATATTGACTGACTCGGTCGACTACAACAATAACAGACATCGAGAACATTACATTACAAATGCCGGCACATAAATACCCGGGTAGGCACTTAGACTACATGAGACATGAGATTGGATAGATATAGCGGGGGCAGCTAAATAATATCGGTGTAAATAGGGACTAAAGTGATTGTAAAGTCTCGTGAAGACAAAGAGGCATAGTAGGAGTTGGATTGGAATTGGATTGAACCGATTTCAACTTGGACTCCAACTCCCCGACATCAATACACACTTTCACACAGTTTTATCTTATTTGAGAGCAAACAAGAAAATATTTCTCTCAGCCCTGCCTGCCTGACTTTCCTCAGGAATTCGCGTTGCAGTTCTGCTGGAAAGAGATTTGCCGCACTACGTGATTGTGGTCCGAAGCAAAGAGTGTTTATTGAGAGATTTCTCTATTCCATGCAGTCACACTACGTATAAGTACACACTCTCTGACTGCCCTACATTCCCTCTATACACCGTATACATTATGTAAGTACTAGTCAATTCTACTCTATTGCATCAAATATTACGAATACATGCATGTACATACATATTACATACATATTACATACATACATACAAACTCCTAATACTACTGTGCAGATGGATACTTGCAATCAAAACCAGATCAGAGCAACAACAACCGTGCCATGCCACTTACACTCCTTCCCTTTTTTATTTATAAATCTCAGACTACAACAACACATGCATACTTTTCGGCTGCAGGTATTTCTTCCCTACTCTGACATTGTCTGCAATCTATAATTCCCTACCACTTCCAATCATTAGTAATGCAACTTGCATCTATATGGGTTAAGCCACTCATCGTTTTCATTCCTATCACATATTACATTTCTTACGCTACAGACCTACATTTTTGCATTCAAACGACGTACTTCATAACAATACCTGCAACACAATATTCATAAATACACAAGCTACATTCTGCATACGCTGCAATATTGAGAAAGAAAATAATTGATCTGAACATGCATTCTATATGTACATCATTTTATCTAGAGTCTTTATTATACCCAGACTCAATAATATCACAAGGAAGATATAAAGTAGAGTAGATGACAAACACATTGCTTGAGCATGTAGACCTAAGAAAGGGCGAGGACATAGCATACATAGTTTCTAGGGAGCCACGGGTTGTTTATTATTTACCAAAATTCTGATCTGCAAAAAACAGACCATCTTTCTTCTATGCATTTCCTTTGCTCCAAATAAACTCAAATATTGATCCTTTAAAAAGCAATTTCAAAATTCGGGTCAGGAAGATTTCTGTAGAATAAGAATTGTGCATTTTTAAAATTCTAGCTGCATTATTAAGTATTTAGCCATTCTGGATTTAGCAAAGTGCGAACTTTTCCTTAATTACAGCATCATTTCATACCGCAGAGCATTTACATAATCAGATCATGTCATCATGAAATAGAATGAAGGAATTTTGACACATGCATGCAGATTACTGTTTGTTTCTGGTTACTTTGAATGTTGGTGAATATATGCAAATAATATAACTGCAGAGGTAGTAGTAGTGTACAGGAACAGGAATTAGAGAGTTATATATAATTTATTAATATTGGCTAAGTAGAATATTATTATTATAGTATAATAAACTTTCGGCTTTGATGGACATTCCTTGATGGAAAATAGGTATGTGTACAATCTCTGAAGGCAAGTTGCATTTACTATTTCCATCGGAGATTAGCATACCAGATTAGTATCATTATATTTTTCAATAAAAATCACACTTTATTATTTTGGTGTGTAAATGCACGAGTAATGGATGACTTTTATAAACTTAATTTCCTAATTCTACTGAATTCGGCCGCAATGACATGAAATTGAGAAAAGTTGTGACACTTTAGTAGATAATAATAGCGCCGAGTCTAGTAGGAATCTTACTTTCAGACAGATCTTTATAAAATTACTTTAATACAGTACCGAACAAAATAACTAGAGGTATAAGTAAGTATGAGTATAAATAATTTGAGAGTCTTGTGAAGAGATAAGGTGTATAGTCGAAGAGACTAGACAAGCCGAGCCAATTCGTCTTTAGAAGAAATCTCACATCACATTACTAAGAATTGTCGTCAACTTCTTTCTCGTCAGTGAAAGTTGAATGAAGGCATAAAGTTTTCAATTCGAGCGAGCATAAAAGTTTTTCCCAGCTTTTTTCTGCAACTCATATTTTCAAATCTGTCATCTAGTGCCTCTCTTTAGATTACGCTAAAAACTTTTACACGTCTCACTAACATTGTGCATCGAAGGACTTTAGTTCTCTCGCCAACTCTCGCTAGCTATGTTAAGTATGTACAGACTCGGGTATAAGAAGAGTTAGTTCGGTTCACTTCACTATTCTGTGGCATATCTGCTTTATGTAGTCAGGAGAGTCGAGTTCAGTTCAGTTGCCGATCAATCAGTACTACCTATTATCTACTAGCAGTGCAACAGAGAGACTATAATATTTTCTTCGTACCAGTTCAGTTTACAGTGAGAGTGAATCTGACGGAATTGTATGAATCCGATCACACAAGTCCACAGGAGATGACAGACGAACAGTTTGATCTTTTCTCCCCTTTCCAATATAACGCTCTTTAATCTTTCCATTGAATCTCTTCTTTTCCCAACTTTAGCATCCGATCGAATCACACGACGTCGTCTCCCTCAAAATCAACTCCATTCTGTGTACTTAGCTCTAGGTACTATACCTTCCTAGCTACATACTTCTTCAAATTACCTACACCTGCTTATCCCTATAAATACATTTCTACTTTTTATCCCTCTTTCTCACCTTTAGGAGGTACCTAAGGTAAATATGTAGCTAAGGTATGACATGTTCATATTGTGTTTACATTTTGTGTACCGGAACATATTTCAAACTTAACTTGCGTCATGTCGAAAGTTAATACTTGTTATAAATAATTTTTAGCACTACATTTCTCACTTTACTGTACAAAATAGTAGGCATGAAACATTCCCTTCTTAGATTGTATTAAACTGTAAAACGATATATTATCATGCTAGGAGAAAGCTAACAATTTTACACTGTAAAAGTGGGAAGTGAAATGGGACACAATATCCAGTTGAAACTATTTGAAATCAAAAATCGTGGTATTTTTAAGCATACGCGTTGAATCTGTTTGAATGTGCTGCAAGTAAATACAATTTGTAACTAGGAGAGACTACTAATATGAGGAGGAATTAGTAAAACGCGAGGGCATTTAGCCAGAATAGAGTCGGATAGAATTTTTCGTGGTTAGCGTCAGTATTTATAAATATGGTAGATATAAGAGAGAAAGTGGAGGGAAGCCATAGGAGTTAACCGCAAGTAATGCTTTGCTCGGCTACTTAATAATAAAGAGTAACTGTGTAAGAAATTCCCGAAATAGACGGGAAAGGGAAGAGGAAATGCATTTGACCTTCTCGTTGCTTTCTTTCATCTGTTTTCGGTTGGACGGCCGACGCTGCTGTCCAAGGAGTGGAAATGATGCGTTTGAGTTTTTGGAAAGGTCGGCTCATTGACTCGCTACTGTTTACTTTCTCTATTATACTTTCTTTGCATTGCTTTCCCTTCCTCCACCTTAAGTGATTCTCTGTGAAAGTAGTCTGAGCAATTCTGTATCTCAGCGTAGAGTAAGTAGCAGCAGAACTGCCAGTTCAATGTGCGATTCCTGTTGTAGTAGTGTGCACCTGCACTTTAGCAAACAATACTATCCAGGAATCCCTCAAATGTTGGAAAAATTTGATGGAATGGTAAATTATCTAGTATGTCGGCTAAAAATGTTTCTTTCTGTACTAGGGATTTCGGTAGTTGGGTGAACTTGATTTTATAGGTGTGTGCGTGGATAGGTCTGTGTGTGGACACGGAGGACGAAGATGTGGCCAGATGTGCGTATATGAGATTGTAAATAGAAAGCTTTGTCTATCTTTCCCCTCTCTTCTTTTAGTGATCGTATAACTTCTTAACGCTTTCACTTCCAGATATTATGAAGCACAAGGAAGGTCTTTCTCTCAGATCGATAACACTACCAATCGATGGCCACACCATACCACCACTGAGTGTATTACACGCACTACACGTTGAGTACCCCCACTATAGATATAGCTTTATGGCTAGAAAAAGTATAATGAACATGTGCTGCCTGTGCGTGTACAGACTATTATGTACTGTACTTGTACTTATGTCGCTACATTATAAAATACACTATTGTACTAGACTACCGGTTTCCCTTGCCTCGTTGGTTTCCGTTGTTTTGTGACTATGTACTACAATACGTAAGAAATGTAACTTCTTGTAGAGCAGACAGAGCAGAATGGACGGATTTACCTTTGGAAAGAGAGGAGAACTTGTAAATGTCTGTCTAATGTACTACTTGTGAATAGAAGGACATAGAAATAGTACAAATGCCAAATGTAGTGGTGCTACTGGAGGAACTTGACTACTACGTACAAATAGAGCACTAAAAAGAGAACACGCGCTCATTATTTAATAGCAAACATCTCATCTGCCTAATAGTATTATATGGACAATGCATAGTGCTCTAAAATACGAGTACGTAATGTAATAATGCAATAAACAACAAACCCGAAAGCACATTACTATAGTTCCTTAATGTTTTCTATGCACATCAAAAGGGTAGTGCGCCTTTCTGCTCTCTACTTACGTAAGTATACGTGGTACATAAATAAATAGGGACATGGATGCAGTGCATAATAAACTAATATAATATAGTGCCTACTGATATGTATCTGCAATAGGTAGGGATGTTTATATGGACATACATACATGTGCATGTGAATAATTATATTAGAGGTCTGCAGTAACTAGAAACCTTGCCAGTTGTGCTCATAAATTACTGAAGAGGATAGACACTTCCGTTTGAATGCTATAAATATCATAGACTGCTATGGCAAGAAAGTGAAAGCCTAGTGATCTGACAAAAGCAACTCAGCCAGAGAGAAAGCAAGAACACAGCAAAATAAAAGGAGCCAAAACAAAACCAAAGTCATTGAAACTTTGAGCAATGAAAATCCATTCAATGGCAGAGAGTCGGCTAAATAGTTTGGCCTGCCCTGGCCTTCCTTTTCCCTCTCCCTCCCACAACAAACAAACAAAAGTGAATCCCAATGAATTGACTTGGATACATAAAGAAATCCAGAAGACAAAGACAAAAGAATGAGAACGAAAGTCGACGACGACCAACTCTTTGTCTCTCTGCTATTTCGACTGACTTTACTTATTCCAGACTTATCTATACTTATACTTCGTGGACATCTCAACATTCTCAACCCACACCACTCACAACTCTCACCATGCACAAACTTTCCAGGTACGTCCTTCTATCCTCCAACAAACTTCTTATACAATTATTATATCTATTATATTGATCCGGTTAGTACACATAACTCCGCTTTCCATTCCTATTTCCTAAAAGTTTTACTATTAATACACGGAGGTGACCATAGACTTACTATTTACTTTATTTTATCCATCGGTACCTACAAGTATGCAGAGGTGCAGTGCATTGCATATTTTCATAAAGATTGCTTTCAAACACGCCATGACAATATTCATATTATGTAGTTATACTTGGCATCTAACTACGGAAAGTATCGCAAACTCTCAAATTATACCATGGTCGGCGGAATGTCTATGCAATTTTTATGAAATGTATGCCGCACTCATACTTCATGAAGCATTAACTTACAAATATGGCTCCAAAGAGAAGATAACCAACACCATTCTAGGATATACGCGAATATAAAAATTGGAAAATGCTATTCTGTGTTCATAATTGTATATTATGAGGTACTACAGATAGGTACTCAGTAGATGTGTATCGTTTACATAAATATAAATTACGACCATGTGCAATTCTATTTATGGATGGTAAATTAAGTATGCATAGATTTCTGATTAGCTACATATCTGCAGCAATACCGTCTATTTATGGTATTGAACAAAACAGTAAAGGAAACGGAGATCGTACTTGTATTGTGTAGTGTCCCTTGGGTGTTTTCTATGCATGGAATGACGCAGTTGTTAAATTGGTGACCTTACAAATAATATATCCTTGCAAATGTCGTGTACATGTATATTATGTACAATCAACATAAAAGAGTTAAAGAGTGTTAATAAGTTTCGGTGAGATGAATGGGAAGTATATACTTTTGGAAAGTTAGACGAGAAGAGACTTGACACGACTTGATTTACATAAGAGCAATGGCTTCGAAGGAATTGAAGGGCAGGGAGAGAAAGAGAAGGCCCGTCACTTAAATAAATACACGCCGTGTCTGCTTTGAATTCCTCTACTCTCCCTTTGATTCGAATTTTCTCAATCGTTCACTGACAAGTGTGAGTTTACTACGCATAGTACCTACATAAAGACGTCTAGCATTTGGCTATCGGTTCCTCTATTCTCATTCAGAGGAAGCCTACATACACGAAAGTGTATATAAGTTGTGGATATACAGGGTCGCTAAAACCTAGAAATACATTTTGATTTCTACAGAAATACCAAGACACTGCTAGAGGAAAAATATTTTCAAACCGAATTGCTTAATACAATAATGTTACAATAAAATAAAATTTCAAAATAACCAGTCAGTAAATACAAATATCAGTTTTCTACAAATTTCCAAACTTTTCTTACATGAAAACGAAGCCTTTGTGGCCTTTTTAGAACCACCAACTTTTGAAAAGGGGCTGAGTATTTCATTACTTGGTCAAAATAATAGAATTTTTGCTCATGATGAATGTCAGTGGAAGCATCCCTATTTGCGGTTCTCTAAAAGAGCTGCGAAGGTCAAATATTATATATTTATGTTCCATGTTTTTTACTATAAACCAATTTATAGATGTGTTTATACTCGGTCGATTTCAATAAGTTTACAGGTGGATATTTAGCCCCGACCGTTTCGCAACTGTGTGAACAAGAGGGGGTAAATAGTTATGATGTACCCAGTACGTATAAATATAATATAGCCTATAAGGAGTTAGACAAACTAACAAGAAATAGAAAGAATGCACTTTCATTCTGTCGATTTTGTGGTGGAAGTCGGAAATATAAAAACTATCAAAATATCATTTTGCGTATGTTCTGTGGCCCATACTCACTTTTCTTATTGTTTTGTTTTCGCAAAGCCAAAGACTTTCTCTCATTCTTCGGTGGATGTTGCCGCGAGCCTCGTTCTCCATCTCCTCTCTTTTCTTCACTCTTCGGCATGTCATACAAAGCATCCTTTTTTACTTTCTCCAGCAGTGAGAGAGTGCAGTAAGGCAAAATAGAAGGCAGTGGAGTGGAGCCAAAGCAATGCAGTAAACCGAGGCGTGACGAGCCACGCCATACTCAGCTCACTTTCCCTGCTTTCTCTCTCAAAGGAATCCAATCTAATCCACCTCTAAATATCCAACGCTCTTTTAAATAAGTCCAAAGATTTGGTAATCAAAATCAATATCTCTGCTTTAGTCTTTTCACTTTATCCCACGTTCACTACTTACAGACACAAACGTACTATCTTTATCCCCTTAAAAAACCTGGGCTGAACAACAGGATAATATTAGATAACGTAGTAGTATTTAGAACTTCTATAGGTTTTTATCCGAGGAATACTTTCTTGCACTACAGACGCCCAACAGAATGAAGATGTAATTGATGTGATTACCTGCTTCATCTAAGACAACATTCTTTAATTTATTTACTCGCCTTTCTAATTAGATTTGTAAAAATAGTTTCCATCTTGAAGACGTTCTTTAACTATTTTATGAGACTCGGTTGACTAACATGCTATATCTTTTCAGCCATTAAATCTTAATTACACAAACTGTAAACCCAAACTTAATTAAAAACGAATGAAAAAATATTTTTTCTATAAATATTAAATGCGACACTTGATTCGGGATTATAATTTTTGTTTTGGAGTATAGATTTATTACAGTCTTTAATTATATTATTGCATAAATCCGTAGAATTTATTGTAAAGTTGAAGTGTACTTTCCAGTTCCATTTTTGAAACTATTTTTGCAAAAACTATATTTTGTCTTGACTTTTATAAATGTTCATTTTGGAATGCAGTAAAAATGTGAAACCAAACGTGCCTGGTAAAGGACAAGATATGATGTAAAATATGTAGAATATAAATAATATTATACTAGTCAGGTTTGGTAAGTGTTCCCGTTCAGCTGTAATGCAAGATACATTTAAAGTTTCGTTTGTACAAGAGCAAATGCCGTTCTATTGAATATTTTTATTCGCTCAAGTTGAGATTTTTTGTGAAATTCCGGAAACATTGTAACGTGTAAGTACAGCGAGAAGGATAAGAGGGAACAAGTAGGATTTCTATTCAACTCTTTTGGAGATGTTTCTTTTCATTTCATTGCATAACGCTGCGTTGCGTCTGGCCCGAGTGACAATGGCTGAGTGATTGAAATAGATTTCACTTGCTCTGGCTTGGACTGCGAGAGTGGTTACCCAGTGAGCTGTTTTCTTGTCAATTCGGGAGAAAGCCACATGCCTACTCCATATCAAAACCAAAGAATCTTTATCGCACAAAAGATATAACCTGACAATGAGTGAGCCACCTACTTTCTTCTTTCCTTTCTCCTATTTACATTCCTCCCCGAAATACTTCTCTCGTATCATATTTCTTCAAAATTATGACATCTGAATGAAATGGCATCCTGCCTGCATCAGATTTAAAACACCTCCCTACGTCAAATCTCTTAGCCAGTACCTCTAAGCCTTCTCGATCAATTCCACTTGATTCTACTTATACAATTAATAAAAGTAATTTCAACCCATTGGTTTTCAATGAGAAACAACAAATTTATTGATTACAGCGTTTCACTAAATTAATTGATGTACTCATTCAATTTGAATTTAAATTCATCAACAAGGATTCTATAAATTAAAACTTTCTAAGATGACATTAGTTATATAATATCAAATTTTATTTCCGATTGACTGTATAAATTTTCTAAATACATAGCACTTACAGAATGTTTTATGGAAACTGAAAGCGATCCATCTACTTTGGGTGAAAAAGAGCGTTTGTTGCACTCGTATTTAGTGAAGTCAAAGGAGGGCAAGTGAAAGGAAGTCAAGCCAAGTCGGCTCAAAAAAAGGAAGAATGAGGGAAAGAGTGAGTCCAAGAGAGAAAGTTGTTAAGGTTTCCCTCTCCCAGTGTAAAGAGGAGAAGAGTCGACTGTAGGAACCCAGTGCATGGAAAGTTTGGTGGAGAGATATAATGCTTTCTCTTGTGATGCTAAGGGGAAGGAGGGAAAGGGAAAGCTGAGCGTCGACTCGAATGCAAAAACCAATCTTAGTGGTGACTCTTCTGGTCTACCACATTTCTTAAGCACATTATTCTTTGCATCTTAGACTGAGGCACCCTTATTGCATTGCATCATGAATGAGTACAGACAGACAATGCATGCGGATACTCACTCTTCTACAGAGACACTATAAAAATGCGGACTCTTCAGACACTCCGATTAATACTAAACTCGTTTAGCCATTAACCTTAGTCTGATATAAAAATATATAACAGTGGATTTGGTGGTTTGGTTGAAAGAAGAACGCCTTTTGCTTAAATTTTGACTCCAAAGGCAAGTGTCGTATATACATAGAAAGTGTAGTTTCCTTTTTGTATAATCCGTTTGTGTGTAGAGCTAAATAGATTTGGGAGAGAAAGGGTATAATGCCATGAGCAGATGCATATGCGTAGCTAGAGTACATTGTGTACATCTTGTAATCCTACAGTAACTCAATATCCATTCTCTACCACAATTTCATCCTCCTAACCGCATTATTATATTCAACTATATTTTCCTTCCTGCATATTTAAATAGAGAAAACATACCCACTTTATCTTTTTGCTATGTTTAATCCAGGCACATCCGTACAGTTTCCGTAACAGTATACTACAAGTACCTAATATGTGTGTATATTAAGTCTAGAGAGCCTTTCCAAAATCATTTACTTTCACTGCTCTCCCTTCAAAATGTATGTGGCATAGGGGACCACTTATTATAGTGTCTTATAATTAGAGATTATGCATTATTTACTATCTCCTCCAATATTGCTTTATTATAGTTTAAATAAGAGATAAGTAAGGAAGAGATGAAACTAACCAGGCAGCCCTCAATATCATTTTCAGTGTACTTAGCCCTAGGTTAGTTTGGTTTTGGTGCTGCTGTGGCTTGGCTCGGCTTCACTAGGCATACTACACATGTACTCGTCTGTGTAGTCTATTTCACTTGAGGCAATAAGGAATAGAAAAGGAAACCGAAGCAAAAACCAAACCAGTAAGTCAATACAATAGCGAAATAGTTTACTTTCACCCGAATCGACTTTCGACTCCAGTTTTCTCTTCTTTAGCAAAACTGAACTAAAGACAGAAAACTATGGAACATATAACGAAGCTGAACTGAACTGAACTGACCTGGCTTCCTTCGGCTTCCTCTTTGACTCAGTTTTGTTTCGCTATCATTGATATTATGCAAGAGTCCCGTATAAATAAGTAACTAGTATTATAGTAAGTATGCAATGCATTTAGCTCCTTTTGCTCTATATAAATAAATATACATTTCGGGCTTACAATAGTTCTCGCCCACTCTACATTACTGGGTTAGTTTCTTGTAGTAGTCGTCGTTGCTGTAGTCGAGTCTAGTCTGACCTGATCCACTTTGAACATAACAGAACAGAAGTGAACAGAAGCTGGGAAACTATTTACCGAATTTTCTAAAGATGAACATTTCTCTGGAGAAAGAAACATTTTTATGGGTGAAAGTAAAAGTGAAAAGAATTCGCCAAGTTTGCTTTTACTTTTATCCTTCTTAAGTAACTATAACGAAGCTCACTTGAACGTATAGGATTAGTACACAGATATTCAATTTCTATATAGTTCTCTGCAGTAGTCAAGCCACTCTTAAGTACAGAGCATAAGCGATTTGATGTTTATGACGAGGGAGGATGAAGCTATAGCTGAATCAAGGAAAGTTTGGCTACCAAGACAGTTATATGATCATATTGTTAATATTAAAGAAATAAAAAGACAAAACTGGGCCAGTGTGCTTGGCTTAGCTCCTAACTTTGTCACTTTTAATATCACTAAAAATGAGAGTGGGGATTAAGCAATGATTTGGTCATAGAAAGTCAACTAAACCAGTTGATGTATGTAGAATGTGTGTGTGAAAACGCGTGAGGAATTAAGCGAGAAAGAGAAATAATGTCGAGTCAAGTTAAAAGTTATTGCGAAAGTCATGGAGAATGTAAAGAGCTGATATAATATATATCTGTAGACCCTATAGATATTTATAACGTAGCTTTTAGTAGTAAAGGAGTATTTAACCATGAAGGAGAAATAATAGGTAGAATCGAAAGAAGCGTGAAAGGATCGGAGTGAAAATTGCACTAAAAGAAAGCAATGCTCAACAACTGATCGTGAGTGAGAGAGTAAACGAAACGAAGGTGAAATTAAGGCAGAAAGCTGAACATAACTCAAGAACTACTAATCTTTTGTAAGTGCAACACCCAACCAAGTCTTCTGAACCGAAGTAAAGCAAAGTAGAAAGTTCGCATGATGCGTTTACTCTATTTTACTTTCCTTTAACTTCCCTCTCTTTCTCTCAACTTTCACTCAGACATTACGGTCAAATGGGGCTACTTTGAGCCGATTTTTTTCGTT
>JABASH010001517.1:0-25580 GCA_019776445.1 Tomocerus maximus | reverse complement strand
TATTAAAAATAAAAAAGCTGTTAATCAAAAATAACAATTTTTGGCTTCTTGAAAAATAAAAACAATTTGGTCTAATGTACGGTGGAAAGAAACTTTAATTAAAAAAATCCGCCGTACAATTTTTTGGTTTCAACTTAAATAAAATCAATCAATTAAACCCATTTCTTTTATTTCATCTTTTTCAGCTCGCAACTCATTTAAGCTTAGTTTAATTTTTTCTTGCCCAAATAAATTATGCTGAATATCAGTGACTATGCTAAATTGACCATTTTCAACCCGGCTCGGAAAAGAAAATATTAATCCTTTATCAACTCCATATTGACCTGTCGAACATGAAGCAACAGAAAAAAAATCATCATTTTCAGTATCGTGTGTTAAATGATAGACAGTGCCCACTACTGCATTAGCTGCAGAGGCAGCAGAAGATGCTCCTCTAGCCTTAATGACAGCTGCTCCTCGTTTCTGTACTAATGGGATAAAGTCATTTTCTAGCCAATTTTTATCAGCAATCACTTCAACTGCGGGCTTATTTCCAATTCTAGCGTTATAAAAATCGGGATATTGCGTTGATGAATGATTTCCCCAAATTGCCAATTGAGTCACTTCTTCAACAGAAACTGTGGCTTTTTTCGCCAATTGTGCGCAAGCACGATTTTCATCTAATAAAGTCATGGCAAAAAAACGATCCTTGGGGATATCAGGAGCATGATGCATGCTGATCAAACAATTGGTATTACAGGGGTTTCCTACCACAACGACTTTTACATCCGCAGCAGCATGAGCATTGATGGCCTTTCCTTGCGGAGCGAATATACTACCATTTATTTTTAATAGATCCGCACGTTCCATTCCCTCTCTACGTGGCATGGAACCCACTAAAATAGCCCAATTAATACCCTTCATGGATTCGTTTAATTGACTGGTACAAATAATATTTTTTAATAATGGAAAAGCACAATCATCAAGCTCCATGGCTATTCCATGTAACATAGGAAGGCTTTTTTCCAATTCTAATAAATGAAGTATTACCGGTTGATCAGAGCCAAACATCTGACCTGATGCGATACGAAATAACAAAGCATAACCTATTTGACCAGCTGCTCCGGTAATGGCTATTTTGATCGGTTTTTTGTTCATATTTAGATTCCTATAAAACTAATAAGTAGTATTTTTTTTATGACTTAAGATAATGTAACCAATGACATTGGTCATCCGCTACAGCCAAAAAGCCAGCAATCTTTAAAGAAGCTGACATATTATATTGCAATTCCTGGCCTGTATTATCGATAACTAAACCTCCTGCTTCTTTAAGTATGCATTGTCCCGCGGCTGTATCCCATTCAAAGGTAGGCGAAAAACGCGGATATATATCGGCTATACCTTCAGCCAACCAACAAAATTTTAATGCACTTCCACAATATAATAAATTTAAACAAGAAAATTGAGCTAAAAATCTCTTTAACTCCTCTATACCGTGTCGGCGGCTTATAACTGCGGTGATCGGAAGCTCTTCTTCCCAAGCTCGACTAAGCATTACTTTTGGCTGAGTCTGGCCTACTTGTTTATAAGCCCCTAGTCCCTTTCTAGCAAAATAACAAATATTCATGGATGGAACAAATATAACCCCTAGAATTGGTTTATGCTGTTCGATTAAAGCAATATTAATAGTAAATTCGCCATTTTTATCTAAAAATTCCTTTGTCCCATCCAAGGGATCAATTAACCAATATTTTTCCCAGGTTCGACGCTTGTGAAAAGACGCAGGTACAGATTCTTCGGAAATAATAGGCAAATCAGGGGTTAAATTGCGTAATCCTTGACAAATACAATCGTGAGAGGCTAAATCTGCGATAGTAATAGGAGATTTATCTGTTTTATATTCAACAGTAAAGTCATTTTGATAAATATTGAGAACCTGATTCCCTGCATGTTTAGCCAGAGAAACTATATCATTAAGCAAAGAATTCATAAGTTGGCAGTATACAGCTCATTAAGAAAATACAAAAATTTTAAACTATTTAGGACTTAAACCTAAAAATGAAAGGTTCAACTAATTATTTTGCAATAGTCCCAGCTGCAGGCGTGGGTAATCGTATGCAAATGGATTTACCTAAACAATATATATCCGTTCATGGAAAAAAAATACTTGAATACACACTAGCTACTTTATTGAGCTATCAAAAATTTAAAAAATGCGTTGTGGTTATCAATAAAGAAGACAAGCATTGGTCGACTATCAAATTTATCTCACCCGATTTACTCACAGTATGGGGTGGGGAGGAACGTTGTCATTCGGTATTTAATGGTTTATTAGCTTTAAAAAAATATGCAAAAAAAAATGATTGGGTGCTAGTACATGATGCTGCGCGGCCACTTTTGCACCACAGCGATATCGATAAGCTTATTATGCACCTGGGTAACCATCCTGTAGGGGGTCTTTTAGGGTACCCAATAAAGAATACTGTTAAATTCCTTGATAATCAGCGCTTTGAAACTTTGGATCGAGAAAAATTATGGATGGCAGTAACACCTCAAATGTTTCGCTATCATTGGCTAGTCAACGCACTTAATTCAACTATCAAAAAAAATCAACTTCCCATGGATGAAGCCAATGCAATTGAGTTATTTGGCCAGCAACCTAAAATGATAGAAGGACGTAAAGATAATATTAAAATGACTGATAAAGAAGATCTAAATTTACTTGATTATTATCTTTCTATTCGACCTGACCTTTGTCAATCTTAATTTTTTAAATCCGCAGTGGTTATCAATTAACTAATTTAGCTTTTTTCAATAAGTTATGTGTATATAGGGCATATTCCAACTGGCCGAAGCTTTTAGCTATTTCTTTACGATAAAAATCCTGCCTCGAAATATTTAATGAGGGTTGATATTTTTCATCGTGAACTGCAATTAATCTAACCAACGCATAATCTCCTGTTTTCAAGCTAATACCTTTCATCAATAACGTATTAGAAATATTCTTATATGGTGGAGTTAATGTAAACGCAGTCTTTACTATATCCTTATTTAATTTATTGTCATCTCGATTTACTTGCTGAATAAATTGCCATTTTAAATTTTTATTTCTTAAACTTTTAGGGATAGCGCCAGTGTTTTCTAAGTTTTCAAGTAAATGCTCTCCAAACTGCTGTGCTTCATAAATAGCCATTTGTTGATTTAAAATTCCTTTGATTTTTTCTCGCACCTCGTTAAAAGGCCGTATACCAGCAGGTTGATATTTTTTGGTTCGCAAAACAATAGCGGTATTCGAATTAATATTAATCACTGAACTATTATTTCCTTGCAATACATCCTGGCTGAAAGCAGCAGCAATGATTTTTGGATCTTTACTTAATTTTTCTTTTCCGCCAGCCTTACCAAAAAAATCAGTTGAATGTATCGCTAAATTCAATTTCTTTGCTGCAAGCGCTAAAGAATCAGGGTAAATATAAGCTAAGTTAGCTAAGTTCCCTCTATTTTCCAAGAAGGTCTTTTCATCCTTGGACGAAAGTTGGATATATTCAATGCTAGTCTGTTCTGGTTGGCTAAAGGTTTGTTTATTTTTCAGATAATAAGCAAAAATTTTGGAATCCGGCGGTATGAATTGTTGATGTAAAAATCTTGAATGGGGAATAATAAGATAAGCAAAATCCCTTTTTTGATACGTATATTTTATGTAATTGTTGATATCCTGAGGTAAAGCAAATGCACTTTGCGTGATTCCTTGCTGCACCTGATTAATGAGCAATGTCTTTTTTATGTCCGTTAAAAACTGAAACTTAGTATAATTTATAGCGTGTAACGCATCATAAAATTGTTCAACAGAAAAACGACCTGCTGATTGAAATGCTGGAATTTGTAATAAAACAGTATTTATTAGGGCCTGACTAATGCGGTATTTGGATTGTAAGGCCGCTTGAAATAAAACTTGTGTTGCTTCCCACTCCTGTAAAGTTTGTTGCTTTAATTGCTCGGTCATTTCTTCATTATTAGAAAAATTTTTTCCCAAACGAACCTGAGCTTGTTGATAAGCTCGTTGATATGCCTTATCAAAATCGTTCTGTAATAATATTTGACCGGCGATCTTAGCAACTACTTTATTATTTCTTCCTGCATTAATCTCTAAATAGCCGTGAATTCCCCATAGAGCAAAAACAATAATCAATAATCCGATTACTGTACCGGTTATCCAGCCTTGCGTTCTATCACGAATGGATTGCAACATATTAAGAAACTTTACTAAATCAATCTAAAAAAGCTTTTAACGAATAAAATACCTAAGTTCGTAGGAACATTATTATTCTGAATTTAGTCTACATTTACAATTTATATTTAAAATTTTAGAGGACTGGCGGAGTGGACGGGACTCGAACCCGCGACCCCCGGCGTGACAGGCCGGTATTCTAACCAACTGAACTACCACTCCCGCAATTATATATGGTGGGTGCTGTAGGGATCGAACCTACGACCCTCGCCTTGTAAGGGCGATGCTCTACCAACTGAGCTAAGCACCCTGTCGAAAGGGACGCCATTCTAAACTTATTTGCAAGATATTACTAGCCTTTTTGCACAGCATCTTTTAATGCCTTTCCTGCCTTAAACGCTACAACATTGCTTGCCTTAATATGTAAAGATTCTCCTGTCTTCGGATTACGTCCGGTACGTGCTTTACGATGACGAACGCAAAGTGTAGCAAATCCAACTAAGCTAACATCTTCTCCCTTGCATAAAGCTGTAGTAATAGAATCTAAAATTTTTTCTAAAGTCTTTCCAGCAACATTTTTTGGAACTTGCGCAGCTTCCACAATAACATCAACTAAATCTGATTTGTTCATATACCCTCACAACGGTAAAAATTAAGGCCCATACCTTTAAATTAAATTTTAAGCGTCTTGCTATAGATTATAAGTGAACTGTTTATATCAATAGCGTGAATCCTCTGTCAAGGGAATAAGAAAGATACTCTTCGCACTTAAATTTTTTTCTGTGTTGCTGCTCAATTCGCAATCCTCATGCATAGATAATACATTCCGGTTGCTTCTTCGCATCTTCGCAGCCCTTGACAAGGACCCATTTGTTGTAAGTATATGCTAACGAGTATTTGTCGTAGGATTAATTTTTACTTGATTTTTTTTATCGATTAGCTTGATAGGTACAGTCATTTTTTTTTCACGCTTCTTTTTTGCATTAGACTTAACTGAAGATTTTTCTGGATGCTGTAAAGCAATATCCAGCACTTGATCTATCCAACGAACGGGGTGAATAATTAAACCTTCTTTGATATTTTTTGGAATTTCCTTGAGATCTCGTTTATTTTCTTCAGGGATAATAACTTCACGTATTCCCCCACGATGGGCTGCAAGTAATTTTTCTTTTAAACCCCCAATTGGCAACACTTCACCACGTAAAGTTATCTCTCCTGTCATTGCAACATCAGCTCGTACAGGTACTTTAGTAATCGCCGAAACTAATGCCGTACACATACCAATCCCAGCACTAGGACCATCTTTCGGCGTTGCTCCTTCAGGAACATGAACATGGATATCCTTTTTTTCATAAAAATGAATAGGTATGCCTAAGATTTCAGCACGACTTCGCACTACCGTTAAAGCGGCTTGAATAGATTCCTGCATCACCTCTCCCAGATGGCCTGTATAACTAGTTTTTCCTTTTCCAGGCACAACTGCAGCTTCGATAGTTAATAAATCGCCGCCGACCTCAGTCCATGCCAAACCACTTACTTGACCAACTTGATCATGCTGCTCAACTAATCCGTAACGATACCGTCTCACCCCAAGATATTTTTCTAAGTTATGACTAGTCACAGTAATGGATTTTACATTAGGCTCACGGGCAATTTCTGTAACAACTTTCCGACAAATTTTAGCAATTTCGCGCTCAAGACTACGAACACCTGCTTCACGAGTATAATAACGAATAATGTCCTGCAATGCGCTTTCAGCCAAAACTAATTCTTTATTTTTTGCAGTAATCTTTAAGCCATTCTGAATAAGTTGTTTAGGTAATAAGTGTTGTTTTGCAATGTTAATTTTTTCGTCTTCGGTATAGCCAGGTATACGAATGACTTCCATGCGATCTAATAAGGCTGGAGGAATATTCAAAGTATTTGCAGTAGCAATAAATAAAACTTCAGATAAATCATAACTTACTTCAAGATAATGATCATCGAAAGCGTGGTTTTGCTCAGGATCTAATACTTCAAGCAATGCTGATGCTGGGTCCCCCCTAAAATCCATTGCCATTTTATCGATTTCATCAAGCATAAATAGAGGATTCTTGACGCCTACCTTAGCCATTTTTTGCATAATTCGACCAGGCATGGAACCAATATAAGTACGGCGATGCCCTCTAATTTCTGCTTCATCACGTACACCACCGAGAGACATGCGTACAAATTCACGTCCTATGGCCTCAGCAATGGATTGCCCCAAGGATGTTTTTCCAACACCAGGTGGTCCTACTAAACATAAAATTGGACCCTTTAATTTTTTAACACGTTGATGAACTGCCAAAAACTCAATAATTCGCTCTTTGACTTTTTCCAATCCATAATGCGCTTCTTGTAATACTTTTTGTGCTTTGTCTAAATCGTAGCGAACCTTACTTCGTTTATTCCAAGGAAGAGATAAAATCCAATCTAAATAATTTCGACTTACCGTCGCTTCTGCTGCCATAGGAGACATAGATTTTAATTTATTTAGCTCAGCAATTGATTTATCCTTCACCTCTTTAGGCATTTTTGCTTTTTCGATACGTTTTGCGAGATCATCTAGCTCATTCGTAACTCCTTGAGATTCGCCCAATTCCTTTTGAATCGCTTTAACCTGTTCATTTAAATAATATTCGCGCTGACTTCTTTCCATTTGCTTTTTAACACGTCCACGAATTCGCTTTTGTATTTGCAATAGATCAATTTCACTTTCAAGAAAAGCTAATAATCGTTCTAGACGTTTTTTTAATGGAAAAATTTCAAGTATTTCTTGTTTTTCTTGAATTCTAAGCGTCAAGTGTGCCGCAATCATGTCAGCCAATCGCCCAGGATTATCAATGCTCGATAAGGTACTTAAAATTTCTAAAGGAATTTTCTTATTTAATTTAACGTATTGTTCGAATTGACTTAAAATTGTTCGTGTTAGAACCTCAATCTCTTGATCAGGCTCAACTGGAGGAATGCCTACTACTTCAATCTCTGCAGTAATATAATCTTTATCTTGGAAGAATTGTTTAACTTTACCTCGTTGAGAACCTTCAACCAACACTTTAACAGTGCCATCTTTCAATTCTAACAATTGTAAAATAGTAGCTATCGTTCCAACTTGATAAAAACCTTCAATACTAGGACTATCTTCAGCTGGGTTTTTTTGTGCAATGAGTAAGATTTTTTTCTCAGCACTGGATTCAGCCATCGCTGCTTCCAAAGCTTTGATTGACTGCTTTCTGCCTACAAATAGCGGAATTACCATATGAGGATAAACTACAACATCCCGTAAAGGGAGCAGCGGAAGCTTCTCTGAGAGCTTAGAAGCTGTTGTCCCGCCGCCCATTAGTTGCTTTGCCATAAATTCAACCTTTGAAAGATTTACTCACTACCCGCCGCTATTTCTTTATTATCCAATTCAATTTCTTTTTCTTGTTTGTAAATCACCAAAGGTTTTGCTCCTTTGCTGACGGTGCTTGCTTCAATAACAATTTTATTTACGTTCTGCATAGAAGGCAATTCATACATTGTATCTAATAAAACACTTTCTAAGATTGCACGTAAGCCTCTTGCACCCGTTTTACGCTCTAAAGCTTTTCTCGCCACCATTTGTAAAGCGTCTTCACGAAATTCTAAGTCAACATTGTCCATTTTAAATAATTTGAAATATTGTTTGATTAAGGCATTCTTAGGTTCCTTTAAGATCTGAATCAGCATTTTTTCATCAAGTTCTTCTAAAGTTGCAATAACAGGTAAACGTCCTATTAGCTCGGGTATAATTCCATACTTAATTAAATCTTCTGATTCAAGCCGATTTAACAAAGTTGTTAAACTCCTTTTATCCCCTTTACTACGTACATCCGCAGAAAATCCAATGCCAGTTTTCTCGGTACGTTCACGAATAATTTTTTCTAGGCCTGAGAAAGTACCACCACAAATAAATAAAATATTAGTAGTGTCTATCTGCACTGTCTCTTGATTGGGATGCTTACGCCCCCCTTGTAGAGGCACAGAAGCAACGGTACCTTCAAGTAATTTAAGTAATCCTTGCTGTACACCTTCACCTGAAACATCTCGAGTAATAGAGGGATTTTCAGCGCGACGACTAATTTTATCAATTTCATCGATATAGATAATTCCTAGCTGAGCTTTTTCAATGTTTCCATTAGCAGCTTGTAATAACTTCTGTAAGATATTTTCTACGTCGTCACCTACATAACCCGCTTCCGTTAAGGTTGTTGCATCTGCAATAGCAAAAGGTAAATTAAAAAACCGTGCTAAAGTTTTTGCTAATAAAGTTTTACCACTCCCGGTAGGGCCTATAAGCAACACATTACTCTTACTAAGCTCCGTATCATCTTTGACGTTCAACGGATGAAGGCGAGCCTTTTTAATTAGTTCTAGCCGCTTATAATGGTTGTAAGCAGCTACAGATAATATTTTCTTGGCAAATTCTTGACCTATAACAAATTCGTTAAATACATCATGAATTTCTGCAGGCTTAGGAATGGACATACCACCTTCCTGGCGGGGAACTTCCTGTTGAAACTCTTCTTGCAAAATATCACTACATAGCTGCACGCATTCATTACAAATAAAAATAGAAGGGCCTGCAATTAACTTTGGCACTTCATCCTGACTTTTACCGCAAAATGAACAGTGAAGAGGCCCCGAGGTTTTATCGTTTATGGAACTACTCATATTTTATTACCTCAACAAACTATTATTCATATATTGATATTTAAACAAAATTTTAAAAACTTTCGAATAACTAACTACTTAATCAACTGATGAAACAGCTAAAGATTCTTTGGTTTTCCCAGTTTCTGTACGCATTGTTAAAACAGCGTCAATTAAGCCATAATCTATGGCTTGCTGCGCTCCCATGAAGTTATCACGATCGGTATCACGCAAAATCTGTTCAGTATTTTTTCCTGTGTGTTTAGCCATAATATTGTTAATTCTTTCTCTAACTAACAACATTTCACGGGTATGGATTTCAATATCTGTTGCTTGTCCCTGATAGCCTCCTAATGGTTGATGAATCATCATCCGTGCATGAGGTAAACAATGGCGCTTTCCTCTTGTTCCACCACAAAGCAACAAAGCTGCTGCACTGGCCGCTTGACCAATACACATTGTACTCACATCGGGTTTGATAAATTGCATGGTATCGTAAATAGCCAATCCAGATGTCACCACGCCTCCTGGCGAATTAATATAAAGCGAAATATCTTTGTCCGGATTCTCAGACTCTAAAAAAAGCATTTGCGCAATAATTAAATTAGCCATGTGGTCTTCAATCGGACCCACGACAAATATAATGCGATCCTTTAATAAACGAGAATAAATATCATAGGCCCTTTCTCCTCGGCCGGTTTGCTCAACAACCATAGGAACTAATAATGAATTCGTTACTTCCTTTGATAAACTGCGTAAATACATAATTACTCTCTTAAAGATAAAAATAAATTTTTTGATTGTTGCTAAGGTATAACATATTCGCTATTAAAAAAACTAAAACCATTAGTCAATTAAACTGTTACTCCCTCAGTATTGCCCACACCACTTTTCTTTGTGAGATTCATAATCTCCGAGTACTCAGCTAGTTTTTCGGTGTATTCTACTTCTTCTAATAATTTATCAATTACTTGCTCTTCTAAAACCGAAGAACGAATGCTCATCATCATGTTTTTGTCTTTATACAGCTTATCCCGAACCATTTGATCAAATTGAAAAGCCCCCGCCAGTTTATCGATATGCTGTTGAACTTGAGATTCGTCAACATGCAGATGATGCTTTTCAATAAGTGCATTAAATAATAATCCAAGCGTAACTCGTCGATACGCCATTTTCATTAAATCTGCTTTTTCAATTTCTGATAAGCTAATTTTTTCGTTATCTTGTTTTTTTTGCTGCCTAAACACATCTTGCTCTAAACGCTTAAACTCTTGATTAAGCGCTCCCTGTGGCAATTCATTAATAGAATGCATAGTAACCAATTTATCTATGGCCTGAGTTTTTAATTTTTCACGTAAAATTCTATCTAACTCTATCTGCATATGTTCTCTAACTTGATTTTTTAGGGCCTCGATAGTGCCCTCTTTAATATCAAGCCGTTTTGCAAAAGCGCTATCTAATTCTGGTAATTTTGCTTTTGCAACTTTTTTTACTTTTATTATTGCTGAGTTACCCTGCTCAGATCCTTCTTCTTTAGGGAGAGAAATCGATAAAGTGTCCCCAGCCACGCTAGAAAGCAACGCTGAAAAACCCTCAGGAATTTTATCTTCCTCAAGAACCCATTGTAAATCTCTACGCGTTTTATCTTTTTCATCTGCGAAAACAATATCAAAGCTGACCTGATCGCCATAACAAGCTTTATCAGGCACTTCAATCCATTCAGCATATTGCTTACGCATTTGCTCTAACACCTTATCTATATCTTCCCCGGTTATATTTACTTTAAGCCTTTCTAAGCTAGCACCTTTTAACGTAGGCGCCTCTACTTGCGGATAAATTTCAAAGCTTGCTGTATAGACAAGATCTGCACCCGGATCCGCTTTTATGGACTCAATATGGGGGTGTCCTACTGGATTTAAAGTCTCTTGCTCTAAAGCAGTAGACAAACTAATTTGTAAAGATTTTTCAATGACCTCTTGCCAAATACCATTTCCATAAAGCTTCTCAATATAGCTAGCGGGCACTTTTCCAGCCCGAAACCCATCCAAACGTGTCTTTTTAGCCAATTCAAGAATATGTTGCTTCTTTCTCTCTTCTAACAGACTGATAGGCACTGTGACGCTTAGACGTCGAGTAAAGTTATCGACGCTCTCTACCGAAACTTGCATTTCATTCATAAATTTTAAGGCTCTTATCGTTGTAAATCCTAGGGGCCATGCTGGTGCGAAAGGAGAGACTCGAACTCTCAAGGGTTACCCCACTGGAACCTAAATCCAGCGCGTCTACCAATTTCGCCACTTTCGCAAAGGTCGTTAATTATACAGGTATCTTAACATGAAAAAAATCAATCTAGTGAATTTGTCAGCCAACTAGCCGCTTGCTTGGCAAAATAGGTCAAAATACCATCAGCTCCGGCCCGTTTCATAGCCAAAAGACCCTCCAAAATACTCTCACGCTCATTTAAATAGCCCTGCATAATAGCAGCTTTTTGCATCGCATATTCACCGCTCACTTGGTAAATAAAAGTAGGTATCCCAAATTGCTGCTTGATGCGATAAAGAACATCCAAATAGGGCAAGCCTGGCTTTACCATGACTATATCTGCTCCTTCTGCCAGGTCTAATGCTACCTCTTGTAAAGCCTCGTTACTATTCGCAGGATCCATCTGGTAGGTTTTTTTGTTTGTGTTTTTTAACTGTCCAGCTGTCCCTATTGCATCGCGAAAGGGTCCGTAAAAATGAGAAGCGTATTTGGCAGAATAGGCAATGATTTGGGTGTTTCGATAACCTTTTTCCTCTAAAGCCTTACGGATACAACCAATTCTACCATCCATCATATCAGAAGGGGCAATAGCATCCACTCCCGCTTGGGCATAGCAAAGCGCTTGTTTAACCAATATTTCTATCGACTCATCATTTAAAATAACACCCTGTTTAGATAAAATACCATCATGGCCATGTGGTGTGTAAGGATCAAGAGCAATATCTGTGATAATCCCCATTTCTGGAAAATTCTTTTTTAACTCTCTTATTGCATGGGGGATTAAGCCCTCTGGATTATATGCCTCACAAGCATCCCAAGCCTTATCTTTTGCAGGTATAACTGGAAATAAGGCAACAGCCGGGATTCTCAACTGTTGTAAAACACTGATTTCGTCCAGTAAATAATCTAAGGTAAGCCGCTCTATCCCTGGCATCGTTACTATACTCTGCTTTTGACTTTCCCCCGGAAGCAGAAATACTGGGTAAATTAAATCATCGCAGCTAAGCCTAGTTTCGCGTATTAAGCGCCGACTAAATTGATTCTCTCTTAAGCGACGTAAGCGCGTATGAGGAAACTGACGCATAAAGTACCTACCTCTTAAATTGTTCTATGTTTTATAGTATTTTAACTTATAAAACTTAATATTTAAACAATGCTCAACGCCGTACTTGTATTGTTTGATTTATTTTTGTTAGAATCATCCACCCTACTCATGAGAGTAGTAATCGCATTTAGAAAGCTTCGGAGCTTCCCAGTTATGAAAACATTGATGGCCAAACCTGGCCTTATTGAACAAAAATGGCTTTTGATTGACGCCTCAGGTAAGACCTTAGGTAACCTAGCTACTAAAATAGCTCGTATTCTGCGCGGAAAGCATAAGCCAGAATTCACACCTCATGTTGATACTGGGGATTATATCGTTGTTATTAATGCTGAAAAAGTGACTGTAACCGGCACGAAGGCTAAGAATAAACTATATGAGCGCTATACAGGCTATCCTGGTGGGCTAAAATCAATTTCTTTTGAAAAATTGCAAAAAAGTTTTCCTACTCGAATTATTGAAAAAGCCGTTAAAGGCATGCTACCTAAAAATCCTTTAGGTTATGCCATGATAAGTAAACTTAAGGTCTATGCTGGTTCTTCACATCCTCATAGCGCTCAAAACCCTAAACCAACTAGCATTGATAGGTTATAAATTATGGCATTAGAGCAAAATTATGGTACAGGTCGCCGTAAAACAGCGACCGCTAGAGTATTCCTTAAAAAAGGAACCGGTATTATCCAAGTAAATGGGCGTACTTTAGAAAATTACTTTGGCCGTGAAACAGCCCAAATGGTTGTGAACCAACCTCTAGAAGTTGTTGACCAAATGGGTAAATTTGATATCACAGTAACAGTTTCTGGTGGTGGGAGCAGCGGTCAAGCAGGCGCTGTTCGACATGGGATAAGTCGAGCGTTAATAAGTTATGACGAATCAACCACTATAAACACCGATGATGCTGGTAACGATGCTTCATTTCGTCGGTTATTACGCCGAGCCGGTTTAGTTACTCGAGATGCAAGAAAAGTTGAACGGAAAAAAGTAGGTCGACACAAAGCCCGTAAAGGAACTCAATATTCAAAACGATAATAAACGTATTATTTGTTGTGTGTTTTTAGAGATAACATATACCAATAATTAGTTATATACTTTTTAACGACGAAAATAATGGAAGAAGATCGTCGCCATTTACTGGCTATTATAATAGCTACTATGGCCGGATTTGGTATAGCCGCAAGTTCTATACCTTTTTTAGCATCATTACAGCCAACCACAGAAACACTCGCGCAAGCGACTGATTCCGTCGAAGTTGATCTAATTCATCTCGCACCAGGTGAATCCATGGTGGTTGCTTGGCAAAACAAGCCTATTTGGATTATCCGACGAACCCAAGCAATGTTAGATAATCTTTCTAACATTCACTCTTTATTGCGCGATCCAGACTCTTTAACAGAGCAACAACCCATTTATGCGCGTAATGAATATCGTTCCCTTAATCCCGAATATTTAATATTTATTGGCTTATGCACCCATTTAGGCTGCTCCCCGCAATTTAAGCCCTTACCAGGAGAGTTAAATCGCATATGGCCTGGTGGACTATATTGTCCGTGCCATGGATCTAAGTTTGATCTCGCGGGGCGGGTTATGAAAGGAGTGCCTGCACCCACTAACCTCAAGATTCCTCCCTATCGCTTCATAAATGCGCATACTGTTGTGATAGGTGAAAATCCAAATTTAGTGTAAAAAAATTCATTGCTCACAGCTGAGACTTTAGCAAGACATTGCAAATAAACATCTTAAACATCTGAACAATATTGAGGGTTGAGAATTGAGCGGCATAGACAAAAATTTAACTTCTAAAAATATAGTCAATTGGTTGTCAGAACGTTTTCCAATCAATGAATACAAACACCAGCATTTAACCCATTATTATCTACCGAAAAATCTTAATTTTTGGTATTTCTTTGGCTCTTTAAGCTTATTTACTTTTTTTTTGCAAGTTTTGACAGGTATATGGTTAACCCTATTTTACACTCCCACGCCTGAAGGGGCATTTAATTCAATTGAAATGATGATGCGAGATATACCCTATGGATGGCTTTTCCGTTATCTACATTCTACTGGTGCTTCTGTTTTTTTTATCCTAATTTACGCTCACATCTTTCGCAGCCTTTTATATGGATCCTATAAAAAACCTAGGGAGCTAGTTTGGTTGTTAGGGGTATGTCTTTATATTGTTTTATTAGTAGAGGCGTTTCTGGGCTATTTACTGCCCTGGGGGCAAACTTCTTATTGGGCAAGCCAAATTGGCACTTCCTTGCTAGACTCGATTCCAAAAATTGGCCCAATGTTAACACTTTGGATACGAGGTAATAACATTGTATCAGGAGAAACTTTACATCGTTTTTTTGCATTCCATGTGATCGCTATACCTTTATTTTTGATTTTTTTAATTCGGCTACATCTTACTGCTTTACATAAAGTTGGCTGTAATAATCCCGAAGGAATTTCTGTATTGGAAAAACCAAACTCACATAATAAAACGCTTTTTAAAGTACCTTTTCATCCATATTACTCAGTTAAAGAATTGCACACTTTAATAATTTTTTTGCTTATTTTTTCCATTATCGTATTTTTTGTTCCCGAAATGCATGGGTATTTCCTTGAAGCAAATAATTTCATACCTGCAGATCCTTTATTAACTCCTAGTCATATTGAACCACTCTGGTATCTAGCACCTTTTTATGGCGTATTATGTGTTATCCCTAATAAATCGTTAGGTATTTTAATTATGATAGGAGCGCTTTGGATACTATTTGTGTTGCCTTGGCTAGACCGCAGCCCAGTTCGATCGATGCGCTATCGAGGTTATTATTCTCGTTTCGCTTTAGCAATTTTTGTCCTAAGTTTTGGCTTACTCAGTTATATGAGCACAACCATACTTACGCCCAATAAAATACTCCTTTTACAAATTTTATTACTAAATTATTTTCTTTTTTTTCTCCTCATGCCCTTTTATACAAAATATGAAAAAAATAAACCCTTACCAAAATCCATATGTGGAAAATAAGTATATTTTTTCTACTTATCATTATATTTTTTTTCATGCTAGCAAGTCCTTTCGAAAACAAACTATTAATATCTTCAATTCAACCATCAAAATTGGCTTCCTTACAACGTGGGGCAAAATATTTTATGAATTATTGCTCAGGGTGTCATTCACTACAATATATGCGTTATAATCGACTTGGAGTTGATCTGAAAATTGACGATATGTTCAACTCAGCCACCCAACCACGATTAAAAGAAAATCTTATTTTTACTCAGGCTAAAACTAGCGATACAATTAAATCAAACTTACATGAAAAAGAAAGTTTATTATGGTTTGGAAAGCTCCCTCCAGACCTTTCGTTGAGTATTCGGGCAAGAAGTGCTGATTGGGTGTATAATTACTTACTTAGCTTTTATTTGGATAATACGAGACCTTTTGGAGTTAACAATAGTTTCATTAAAAACACCGCAATGCCGGATCCATTAGCGACAATACGTATGGATACCAATACTTATCATGACGTAAAGAATAATATTAACGATCGGTCCCTAAAAATTAGTAATCATGCAATACACTCACATTCTAATAAAAATAGATCAAAAGTCCCTACATTAGAAGAAGTAGTTACTGATTTAGTTAATTTTTTAGCTTATATAGCTGAGCCTACAAAAAACAATCGTCAATCATTAGGTAAAAAAGTATGCGGATTCTTGGTGCTATTAGCCTTTTTTGTTTCTATTTTAAAAAAGCAAATTTGGGGAAATATAGAAAAATAAACACTTTTCATAGCGTATGAAAAATGTTTTAAATTATTAATATGGAGAACCTTTTATATGGCACAACCTGCCGGTAAACGTTCAACTATGAGTTTATATGCAAATATCAATGACCCTTATAGCCATAGGGTACGTATTGTTTTGGCTGAAAAAGGAATAAGTGCGGAAATTATAGAAGTTTCACCTACAGATCTACCTGAGGGTTTGTTACAACACAACCCCTATGGCACTGTACCTACTATTATAGATCGAGATCTCGTCCTTTACGAAACAAATATTATTACCGAATATTTGGATGAGCGTTTTCCACATCCTCCTTTATTACCTGTTTATCCGGTAGCTCGGGCCAAGAGTCGACAAATGATCTATCGAATTGAACGAGATTGGTACCCTTTATTACAACAAATTGAAAACGCATTACATAATGTTAAAGTAGCCAAACCTACTGAATCTATGCATGCCGCTCAAAAAAAATTGGAAAGTAGTTTAGCTAGTCTTGCCCCTATATTTGCTGGGAAATCATTTTTCTTGAGCGATGAATTTACTTTAATAGATTGTTGTATGGCGCCGTTATTATGGCGTTTACACCGTTTAGATATTAAACTAGCGCCTATGCCAAGTGCTATCAAAGAATACGAAGAGCGCTTATTTAAACGCCCCTCATTTAAAGCTACTTTAAATGAGGTCGAATTTGGAGTAAAAATTTAAAATGATGACCTCAAATCGTTCCTATTTACTGCGTGCATTTTATGATTGGATTATCGATAATCAATTAACACCGTATATTCTTTTAGATACTGAATTGCCGCATGTAGAAGTACCAAAACAATGCATTAAAGATGGAAAAATTACTTTAAATATATCTACTGATGCCATATTAAATTTAAAAATAGATACACAAGCTATACAATTTGAGGCTAGTTTTAATGGTCAATCGATGCTTATTTACGCACCTATTCAAGCGGTATTAGCGATCTATACCCGAGAAAATGGTCAAGGAATGGTGTTTACAGAAGAAGAAAGCGGTGACGAGGGGGGAAGCCCTACCCCTCCTAGGGTTCGACCAGGAACAAAACCTAAGCTTTCAATTGTTAAATAGCATGCCATCATCAATCGTAATTGGATGGAGAGAATGGGTATCTTTACCTGAATTAGGAATCCCTCGTTTGAAAACCAAGGTAGATACAGGCGCACGAACCTCAGCTTTACATGCTTGTTGTGTAGAAGTTATTGAAAAAAATCCCCATCAAAAGCAAGTATGTTTTATTATACATCCGCAACCAAAACGTTTTCCTGAAAAATCGATTAAATGTATTGCCGATTTAATCGATGTACGTGAAATTACCGATTCTGGTGGCCATAAAGAAAATCGATGTGTTATTCAGACCTCTGTGGTTCTCGGCGCACAATGCTGGCCTATCGAAATCACTTTAACAAGCAGAGACAATATGCGTTTTAGGATGCTATTAGGTCGAACTGCTTTAGAACAGCGTTTTATCGTTGATCCGACACATTCTTATTTATACAGTAAAAAAACTATAATCCCATGAAAATTGCAATCTTATCTCGCCGCCCAAAACTATATTCTACCCGCCGTTTAGAAGAAGAAGCTAAGAAACGAGGACATCAGGTTAAAATTATTGATACCTTGCGATGTTATATGAATATCACCACACAAAATCCATATATACATTATAAAGGAAAGATTCTTGATAAATTCGATGCAATAATTCCAAGAATTGGAGCTTCAATCACCTTTTATGGCGCCGCATTGGTCAGGCAATTTGAAATGATGGGCGTATTTGTTGCGAATAACTCAATCTCTATTACCAGAGCTCAAGATAAACTCCGTTCCTTACAAATTTTATCTCGAAAAGGAGTAGGGTTACCTATTACTGGTTTCGCTTATTCTCCTGATGACATTCAAGATCTAATCAGCATGGTAGGGGGTCCGCCTTTAGTCATTAAAATTTTAGAAGGAACACAGGGGATTGGAGTCGTACTCGCTGAAACTCAGCAAGCTGCAATTAGTGTTATTGAAGCCTTCTTAGATTTACAAGCACATATTATGGTTCAAGAATATATTAAAGAAGCTAAAGCGGCAGATATTCGTTGCTTTGTAGTTAATGGCAAAGTCATTGCAGCCATGGAGCGGCAAGCAAAATTAGGTGAGTTTCGTTCTAACATACATCGAGGAGGAACTGTACGGCTTGCTAAACTAACAGCTGAAGAACGAGCGACAGCGGTTAGAGCCGCTAAAGTTATCGGCCTCAATATTGCTGGAGTGGATTTGTTACGCTCCAACAGAGGTCCTTTAGTAATGGAAGTAAATTCATCCCCTGGCTTAGAGGGAATAGAAAAGGCCACACAAAAAAATGTTGCTGAAATTATTATTAAATCTATCGAAAAAAGATCTAATAAACACTAATCATTAAAAGTGTAATAATCACTGCAATTGAATTTTTGGCGGTGCCAGAAAAAGATTAAAAGTTGAAGCAATTCAGACAAGATGCAATTTCGAAGTAAAGTTGACTCTGAAATGCTGTCGTCGTATAAATCAAGACATGATTAGCACCGAAAGATTGTACTCTCCTCTTGCTGCCCGATTACGACCTCGTCATTTAGATGATTTTTTCGGTCAGACCCACCTTTTAGGTCCACAAAAAGCTTTACGTCAGGCTATTTTGCAAGGCCAATTACATTCTATGATTTTATGGGGACCACCAGGAACAGGAAAAACCACCTTAGCCAAATTAATTGCAAATCATATACTTGCTCGATTTGAATCTTTATCTGCATTACAAGCGGGAGTTAAAGAAATCCGTCAAATTGCAGAACGTACACAAGCTGGGCTTCATCTTCAGTCACCGCAAAAAACCTTGTTGTTTATTGATGAGATTCATCGTTTTAACAAGGCGCAACAAGATGCATTATTACCTTATGTAGAATCGGGTCTATTTATATTAATTGGTGCAACTACAGAAAACCCCTCATTTGAGCTTAATAATGCTTTACTCTCACGAACACGTGTATACGTGTTAAAAAAATTGAGCCTAGAAGAAATTATACAAGTCATCGACCGGGCGTTAATGAACGATATCGATGGACTAGGCAAAAAAAATTTAACGATAGCTCCATCAGTAAAAAAACAATTAGCTGCGATCGCTGACGGTGATGCGCGCCAAGTTTTAAATCTTTTAGAAATTGCTGCTGATTTAGCAGAAAATAATATCATTGATATGGGCATATTACAGGCCGTTACTCAAACTAATTTACGTAGATTTGATAAGGGTGGCGAGATTTTTCATGATCAAATTTCTGCTTTACATAAGTCGGTAAGAGGATCGGATCCAGATGCTGCACTCTATTGGCTTGCACGTATGCTTGATGGAGGCTGTGATCCTTTATATATTGCACGGCGTATACTCCGCATGGCGAGTGAAGATATTGGCAATGCTGATCCACGAGGTTTGCAATTAGCCTTAGGAGCATGGGAAGTACAAGAACGTTTAGGTAGCCCTGAAGGTGAGCTTGCCTTAGCACAAGCCATTGTTTATTTAGCCTGTACAGCAAAAAGTAATGCTGTTTATACTGCCTTTAACACCGCTATGAAAGATGCCCAAGAAAACGGTACGTTGGAAGTGCCTTTACATTTGCGTAATGCGCCCACCCAATTAATGCGTAAATTACATTATGGAAAGAACTACCGTTACGCCCATGACGAACCTAATGCTTATGCCGATGGAGAAATATACTTTCCTGAAGAATTAAAGGATCGGCAATATTACTTTCCTGTCCCTCGGGGTTTGGAATTGAAAATCGCAGAAAAACTTGCACTTTTAAAAAAATCAGAAAAAATATAAAAAGTACTTTTAATTTTTAAGTTTGTTTTTCAAACCAAGTTTTAACAGCTATATAATTTACCTTGCCACTACCTAATAAAGGCATACTATCAATAAAGTATAATCTTCTTGGCAAGCTTAATTCAGATAATCCCTTTTCTTTAAATGCTTTAATAAGTGAAGGCCGAGTGGCAAGTTTAAAATCTGTGATTAAAACAAGTTGCTCACCTTTTTTAACATCTGGAACACTTAATATGGCATGGTGTTTTTCAGGCCATAACTCATACATTATATTTTCTATTGCTGTTAAAGAAACCATTTCTCCGCTAATTTTTGCAAAGCGTTTGGCTCTATCTTTTATAGACAGATACCCCTCCACATCGACTTCAACAATATCTCCGGTATCATACCAACCATGGCTGGGAGGAATAATTTCACCAATCTGCTCCTTACTTAAGTAACCTAACATCACGTTAGGTCCCGATATTAATAATCGTCCTCCTTGTTTAATTTCAGGAACAGGTTCAATCTCATAACGAATACCTGGCAAAAAATTACCTACTGTACCTGGTTTGTTTTGCATGGGTGTATTAACACTTATAACTGGGGATGCTTCCGTTACACCATAACCTTCAAAAATACGAATTCCAAATTTTTCCATCCATAATTTACGTGTTTTATCTTTTAATTTTTCCGCACCAGCAAAAACATAACGAATGCTGTAAAAATCATAAGGGTGTGCATAGCGACCGTAGCCTGCTAAAAAAGTATCTGCGCCAAACATGATAGTCGCATTACATTCATAAATCATATTAGGAACTTTCCGATAATGTAAGGGAGATGGATAAATAAACGCTTTTATTCCATGATAGATAGGTAAAATGATACATGCAGTTAATCCAAAAGCATGAAATAATGGTAATGAACTAAAGAAAATATCTCGTTGATTAAAATCGACTTGTGTCGTCATTTGCGCAAGATTGGCTTGTATATTTTTATGGCTAAGAACTACTCCTTTAGGCTCTCCTTCTGATCCAGAAGTAAATAAAATAACCGCTGGATCTTGTGGATTAGTTCCTTTTTTTAATTTTTTATAATAATAATATTGCGGGAATCGGCTGAATAAACTCGCGCGTAATTTGTCTTTCCAACTAATTTCTTCTTTTAAATCTTCTAAATAAATAATTTGTATAGATTTTTCAGTTAAGCGATTAATGATTTGGAACAAATTTGAAACTTCAATAAATTTTCTGGAAGTAAGTACGCATTGTACTTGAGCAATTTTACAGGCAGAATCTATTTGTAGAGGACCGGCAGTGTAATTTAGCAAAGCAGGTATTCTTCCATAGGCTTGCAATGCAAAAAAACTCACGACTGCACTCGTCATATTAGGCAACAAAAGTCCCACCGTTTCCTGGTAATTAGTATAACTGCAAATATAAGGACCTAGAATAAAACAGCGGGTTATTAATTGATTATAATTAATAGCTACGCGTGTAATATCTTCTAATATTTTTGTATCCCCTTTATGAATTGCTTTCGCTTCTAACAAAGATTGAAAAAGAGTTTTATTATAATCTGTGCTTCGAAATAACATTTCCACCATCATGTCATAAAGTTGATTACTAATAACTTGTCTTCTTTTTCGACTACTCATACTGGGATCAACAACAAACTTTCTGGGGGGCAAGATTGAAATATAAATTTTTGGGAACCAACGTATTTGGACTTTACCTCTTAGACGTGAGAAAGGAGTATATTGAGCCCCTTGTAAACGAATAGGCAGTAAATTAACTTTGGCATGATCCGCTATCAATCCCGGACCTTCATAAAGCTTCATCAGCGCACCAGTTGTGGTAATCCTTCCTTCTGGAAAAATCACACATTTTTGTCCTTTTTTTACCTCTTTGATTAAAGTCTTGATTGCTAAGGGATTTAATGGGTCTAATTCAAAAACTTTAGAAAAATATAAAAAAGGTCGTATCCACCAAATACGTGATGTAAAACTATTAATCGCGAACAAAAGCTCATCAGGTAAAAATGCATAGAGTAGGACAACATCTAAAAAAGAAGTATGGTTTGCAACAATAACGACACTTTCACCTGCTTGTTTATAATTTTCGAAACCACTTAATTTAACATCATAAAGGCATCTTAATATCTTTCGTAAAAGTGGTTTTATCAATCCTTGGGGTATTAATCGTGTTGCATATATAGCCAATCCTGTATTAACAACCCCTAATAGTAAAAAGATCTGCGTAACACTTAAATCAACTTTAAGTAAAAAAACGATAATGATACTAGAGAGGACTATAAAAAAAGAATTAATAATATTAGTAGCCCCAATTGTCCGGGCACGATGCTCAGTAGCGGTATCTGTTTGAATTAAAGCATACAATGGCACAGCATAAATACCACCGCTAACAGATAAACCGAACAAATCAAAACAAATTCGCCAGTTTATTAATGAATTAAAAAAACTAGCAAAATTAGTCAGTTTTTGGGGATTATAAATTGAATGTTTGGAAGCAAAATAAAGATCAATCATAAAAATACTCATTAACCAAAGACTAATGGGTATCCATTTCATGCTTATTCTATCTTTCAATAAACGATTACAAACTAATGAACCAGCAGCAACACCTACGGTAAAAATAGCTAAAAAAAATGTCACTATGCTGGCATCGGAATGCAAGATATTTTTAGCAAAACTGGGAAATTGCGTTAAAAAAGTAGAGCCTATTACCCAAAACCAAGAAATTGCGAGTATCGCTAAAAAAACCCTTTTTTCAGTTTTTACTTGTTTAATAATCTTTATTGATGATTGAATAAAATTTAAATTCAATTTTAAATTTGGATTTGCTTTAGTGGTTGCTGGAATATAAAAACTAGCGAATAATCCTAGGCCTGCAATAGAAATTATTATGGTTGAAATCCATCTTAAATCCGTATGATTAGCTATTAATAAGCCGCCTAATATAGTTCCTACCAAAATAGCAATAAATGTGCTTGCTTCCACTAATGCATTGCCTGCAATTAATTCATTTTTTTTCAAAAGATCAGGTAAAATAGCGTATTTAATAGGGCCAAAAAAACTGGAATGCATTCCCATAAGAAATAATACCAACATCAATAAACTTACAGAATGAAGATAAAATCCTAAGCTTGCCAATAACATAAATAAGCACTCGAATCCTTTAATTATTATGGTTAAGTATCTTTTGCTTAGCTTATCGGCCAATTGCCCTGCAAATGCTGAGAAAAGAAAAAAGGGTAAAATAAATAATCCGGCCGCTAAGGTTACTGAAAGCTGTTGCAACAATAGAGATTGTGTAATGAGCTGGTAAGTAATTAAAATAATTAAAGCATTTTTAAAGACATTATCATTAAATGCGCCCAAAAATTGAACTAACAATAATGGCACAAATCGTCGATTGTTTAGTAAAGAAAACTGAGTGAATACGGGCATAAACCCTCTCATGAGGCCTGTGAATGCCTCTTCAAAAAAAATTTGACCAGTATAACATACGAAACCTGCTTGTTTTTAAACCTATTTTCTAAATTTAAAAGGATTTCAATTAAAGTTAATAAAATTGACTGCCCTAAAAATTAAATAAATAGCTTAGCTTTATTAAATGAATAACCAGTTGATATTAATCGATTGCGCAGGTATTATCCTTACCCGCAGTTGGTACAAGTTTTTGATCATAGAGTGGCTAATATGCGACTCTAAAGTAAGCTGATGGACTACGGGGTATAGCGCAGTCTGGTAGCGCGCCTGCTTTGGGAGCAGGATGTCGGGGGTTCGAATCCCTCTACCCCGACCAAATTTTTGTATTTATACTTAATTTTTAATTATTAAAAACTAGTAGATTTATTATTTCAATTAAGTAAGACAAGATATATTGGTATTATTTTTAACCTTGCTAACATCCAACGATACAATAACTTAAATAAGTATACTATAGAAATTAGCTTTAGATTTTTAGGGAACAAGCCTTGTTATTTAAACTTTTATTAGATGATAATTTTCAGGAAAGCGCCTGTAGCTCATCTGGATAGAGCATCGGCCTTCTAAGCCGAGGGTAGCAGGTTCGAGTCCTGCCAGGCGCGCCAATTCCTAATAAATTCTTTATGTTTAATGGTGGACGTAGCTCAGTTGGTAGAGCCCCGGATTGTGATTCCGGTTGTCGTGGGTTCGATCCCCATCGTTCACCCCATTTTCGGGCCGTTAGCTCAGCTGGTAGAGCAGTAGACTCTTAATCTATTGGTCGATGGTTCGATCCCATCACGGCCCACCATCAGAAAAAGTCTTTTTTAATTCAACAAAACCTTAAACTTATAACTACATAAATTGCATTGATTACAAGGAAGTTCTTTCAAATATTTTTTAGCTCATTCTTTTACCTAAAAAAATAAATTACACCAATTAACTCAATAAGTTTTTCTAACTTGCTTACAAACTTGATTTCGCTAAACTAAAAATATATTATTTTTATTTTAGGAAGTTTCTATGCCTCTTATTAAAGGAAACGCCGCCAAGACTTCTAAAGGATTTTCAACTAATGTGAAAAAAGAGATTAAAGCTGGAAAACCTCAAAAACAAGCTGTCGCTATTGCTTATAGCATGGCACGAAAAAAAACTAGGAAAACCAAAAAAACAAATAGCTCTTTTTCAAATATCAAAATTATTTGGGAAATAATTCTTTATGAAATATAGAGGTCTATTTTTCGTCTCATTAAAAGTTCTTCCCAGATATTCGCCAATAATACCCAAGCTAAATAATTGTATACTGCCTAAAAATAAAACAACCACCATTAACGAAGGATAACCTCTAGCAGGGTCCCCAAATAAAATAGTTTTACTAATAATAATAATTCCATAAAAAAAGGCAATAAAAGCTGTAATTAAACCCAAATAACTAGCCAGCTTAAGTGGCATAATAGTAAAAGAAGTTATTCCTTCTATAGCAAAATTCCATAATTTTAAATAACTCCATTTCGTTTTTCCGGCAAAACGCGCATCCATTTTGTAGTCAATGCTTTTTTGCGGGTAGCCTACCCACGCAAATAAACCTTTCATAAAACGGTGTTGTTCATTTATTTTTTTTATTGCTTCAATTGCACGACGACTCAGAAGCCGAAAATCGCTTGCATGGCTAGGTATGTGAATATTAGCTACTGAATTGATAGTTTTATAAAAAATATGAGTTAAATTTCTTTTAATCCATGATTCGATCTGTCGATTTATGGGTCTAGCATAAACGATATCATACCCTTGTTGGGCAACTTGGATAAATTGAGGGATTAATTCAGGAGGATGTTGCAAATCTGCATCCATAATAATAACAAATTCACCTTGAGCATAGTTTAAGCCAGCGGTTAAAGCGATTTCTTTACCAAAATTTCTACTTAAAGCCAAATATGAAATACGCGAATCAAGGTTTTTTAATTGTAAAATAATTTCACCAGAATCATCTTGGCTCCCATCATCTACATATAATATTTCGATGGATTTATGAATAGATGCTAAAGAAGAAATAAGACGAGAATGAAAATTTTTTAAAACTTCATGCTCATTATAAACTGGAATGATCAATGTAAGAAATATAGGCAAGGATACATTATTCGTCATAGAACCTTCTTATTAGAACCGAAAGTCCAATATCGATGTATCAAGAAATTCCAAAATAAAATAACTCCA
>JABASH010001516.1:0-25587 GCA_019776445.1 Tomocerus maximus | reverse complement strand
AAGTCGTTTTGCTTTCGGAACTTATGATCATACATCTTTTTCATACGGTAAATGAGTACCTACATGTAAAAGGCTGGACTGGATTTTATAGCAATGTGTAACAAGTCAGAAAACAGAAAACACCTTGAAATATCATTATTGTATCAGAAGCTTCTTATAGATATCAGAACCTTATAACTGTACCTATCATTTAGTTGATCAGAAATATGAAAATTTTCAGTTCTTCAGTAATTAGTACAAAATTTTCAAAATGATGAATTCTTAACTATGTTTGGAAGAGTAGATATTGAGTTGAGCTACTAAATAAGTTGGTGTTTAAGTAATAAGCAAAAGTAGAACTAGTATTTTCAGAGGGGAAGTGCTTATCTGGAATCTCATAGATTAATACTCGGTCATGTCGGTACGAAAAGGCATTTACATTATGCGTTCACAGAAAAACATGTACATCAGTCTGAATATCTAAGAATTTTTCCGTGAGTAGTCCCAAAACTTCTCACCGACTACAAAAGAAATGTGTCGACAAGCCAGAAGAGAGTCTGTCTGTATATTCACGCAAGTAGAACTCACAACATTCTTGGTCGGAATAACGTGAGAGTATCCAGATGCTCGTAATGGTGTATTCATTGTGTTTTATTTGAAATCTCAAGGTCTTCCTATGTCAACTTAAATCATTATCACGCCCCAAGCGGGTTCACGCTCTCATGACTGTCATGACAGTTTTCCTATAAAAGTTATCTCATTGTTCTTTCATATATACTTTAATCTTTAGCAAACTACGTAAATTACATCATGGGATATTTTTGGACAAGTAAATGTACTGATACTCTGAAAGCAATGGGAAACATAAAAGAATAATAAATATGCTATCTAGAGCTGAGTAGCATGTAGGCAGCATAAGTATATACTTTGTATAACAATGCAGCAGTTCGCGTTAATGGTTTTAAGAGCGAGACGAATTTGTTCATGCTGCACATGTACTACTTTTGCTGTGTCTTGTTCTCCCACCTACACACTATTGACTTCTTAAACTGCACAGATGACAGTTTTTAGCAACCTGGATGTGTATGATCAAAAGCTTTTGTGTATATAAATATGATTCTCTAATGCAAATAATAATATTTATTTATATCGAATCATGACATAGCATGACTTTTCCACTAAAAATTCCCTTCCACTTGGAATTCTTTCCCACCGTGATGCACAGTTCTATTTAACAGTCTTTCCGGTTCCCATGTATTCGTGTGCTGGAAGACTGGCTCATTTCTAGCTAACAAAAACAATAAATAGCTGTTCATTACGAAGTAAAGCAAGGACAGGTTTTAGTAGAGTAGTGCAAACTGGAAACGCAGAAAAGATAATAAAGTATGTCAATCGGAATGTACAACCATTTCTCTGAATTTAACGTAAAATTAACATTAGACATGTGACAGAAGAATAAAAGATTAACAAATCAAGAAAGCATTACGGATATGCAGTAAGTGAAAAACTATAATATGGTAGAGTGCCAAATGTCTGTGTAGATTGTAACGGCGAGTGAGGATAATATGATCAAGATGTCAAGATATCACACACCAAACCAAATCACTGAATATTATTAGTGAATGGAGATTCGAGAAAATTAATATTATAGCGTATTCTGCGCTTTAAGACGCACGGGAGGGGCTAAGGGTCATGTTTCTGTCCTTAGTTTCATAGCAATTAGGTTTGGTTTTGTTTGCAATGCATTATAATTGCTTGGTTTGACTCGCACAATGGACAATTCAACCATTACATTACAATTAGTATGAGCTTGCGGCTACACTTTGCGTAGGCAGTTGTTTTCATCTGATATTTTTGCGGCCTTGAAATTTTTAAGAGGTATGGTTTGGCCAAGACTCATTTAAAAATTATCTGCGCATAAAATGTCAACAAACATTTGGGTCTTCGTCTGGTAGTTCTAGTGTATTTAATCGCCAAACGAAATGAAAAGGTGCATTTCAAGCCCTACATTTTAAACAATGTTTACAAAAATTGGAATACGGTTTCAGCAGGCGTCTGCTTTCAAGATTGAAACGAAGAAAACGTTTTACCCATATTTGTTCCCTGACTTCACTTTTATTTTGGTTATCTAAGTACTTATACTTTTTATGTTAATAAGTAACTATATCCTGTAGAATCAACATGTAGACACAAGTAATGAAGCGTCTGTAGTCTGCGCTGTGCACCATACCACAAGAAATTAGTAATGTTGATAATTTCATGGTCTGCATGTTTATAGGTACGTACAATTGAGTCTGTCCATTGAAAGTGCTATTCAATGGATTAACTCAAATAGAAATCCATAGGGGATATCATTTACAATTATAATAATGCAACCCAACCAAGTACAACTGAACAATATACATTTAAGAATCAAAGTTTTATTCATGACTATGACCATTGCTTTCATTGGCCAATAATATAATTTTACAATAGGACGTGTTCCCAATTCGCAATTTAGTTACCTGTACAATTTGACAAATAGTGCTAATAACCATGTACATTTGATACAATTTTGTACAAAAGTTATATGAACCACATGCACATGAGTGGATAATATTAAAGGATACAGCCAAGTAGACATAGATACGAGTTCTTACAGTTTTTAGTAGGTTGCACCTTAATTATTTACTACAAAATAAGTTTTTTAATCTATTTTATTAGACTATCAATCACATTTATATATCTGAACGCATTGTGTTCATATGATTTCATGGACATTACTTTTTTACTGCTTATACTACTTGTATAGCCCATTTGTAGGAAACAGCTACACAATATCTTGGATGGTGATAATTTAGTGTGTAATTTGTTGAGCACACTCACCGCGTTTCATGCCATTAATGATTGTGTCATTTTGGATGGTATGTAACGTAATAGAATTTGTACATTCGAACATTCAATCTTAGTGTACATTAGATTGGACACGAATGCTCTGAATATTTTTAGTTGTATTCTATTGCATTACACATCACATACACCGGTTTATGTCAATAAATGTAATATACCTGCACTGTACCTAATATCTGTACTCACATTCACATACATTGACTCAGCCAATACACAATTTTAGCATTCTGTATTCACAACCATGAAATTAAATTCTGATTATTTATGTGGACCAAAATAGATATATCCAATTATCTCAGATGATATTTGTAATTGAACGAATATAAAAAGCTATAACAAGGTATGCACATACTAAAAAATACAATGCTAACTTAAGTGCTAAGTAGCATAGCAAAAACTCAATTATCATTTCACTTTCTTATCACTTGCATCTTCAGTGTCTATATGTATATCATCGGTGAGATGCCGAAATCGTCCCTAGTCCTACATTACAACATACACGGATGGTATAGTGTGGATGCCTAGACTTTGTACTAAAGATGATGCATCTACAAGAACAGTTTTGTACTAAATATATGCATATGACTGCAATAGTATAATTTGTGCTTGGTCATGGGGAGGATGTTACATGATTACATAACGTTTAATATGTTATTCGTCAGCATTGTGGATGGATGTACTGAAAGATGGGAAACGACACAGATGAAAACAGATTATAAATTACTGAGCTCGTCAGTTTTGTTCTTATGAAACGCACGTACACATGGAGTGGCTTCCATAAAAGGAGATATATGTACACAGTATGTGATTAGATCATTCAGCCACTACAGTGGGAGACTGTGTGGTAACTCCTCAATTGCAGTAGTGCCCGTATTTTACTTACAGCTTTGAAATGTCCATGTAGCCTTGTTAATGTTAAACGTATATATTTTGGTAGTTTGTAAAATAATATTAAAACACATGTAAAGTAAACATCTCTGAAGGAAATAGAAACGAGAATTGTAAGCAGATGTTAAAAAGGTTGAGATGTGTGAATGTGTGCGAGATGAGAAATTGATGGTGCACGACTGGCTTATATTAATATTTTTCTGTAACGAAGTTATTTCTATTAAATAAAGTAATTCCATTTCTCTTTCTGTGTATATTTATTGTTTTAAACTGCATCTGCCGGCACTTATTACTTAGGTTATTCTTATTTTCATACATTTATGTTGATCCATGTTTGTTCCCAATTTTAGCCCTAACTCTCCAAACTGCTATATCCTACACAAGAAAGCTTATGAAAAATCGTATGTATTCTATGAATGGATAAAAATGAATACTAAAATACAACTTATATCTTCATTTGCCAAGCTATTAAATTACAGTCTTGATAAAGTCAATTCAGGCCAATAATATAGGCAGATAGTTAAAGATCCCTGTTTTGCCTTTCAAAGCATATTAGGTCTGCAATATTTTCAAAAGCATCATCTACTGATAGAAACGAGAAAATTGAATATACATTAAAATCGAATTTACTTTAAGCAATCTGAAATCTAGGCGCTAATCAATTTCTTCATGAATTAATTATTACTTTTACTGGGATTTCGAATGTTATTTAAATTGAGTTTTTACAATCTGTAGCAGTTTTGCTCACTAATAGAGAATTGGGATTAGAGACTCAATAGTAAGCACAATATTTAAGTGGCAGGGCAAATAAATTAGTAATTGTAATTATATCTTTACCTTCCATTAAAGTTGAATTACATTACATGCGTATAATTCGTATACAAATGCTAGTAAGCGACTTTGGATATAAATATATAGCAATCCGTATGATGAAGTAGAAAAATCATTATGTACCTCAATTAAATTTTAGGTTTTGTCATTTAAATTTTATAACGCTTAAAATTTTTGTATAAAGATTGTGTGCATCTCTGCAGTGTACCCATTACGATTCTATGGGGCAGAGCAGAACTAGAGATAGAAGAGAAGGTCAAATGCTTTTGTAAGCAGTTGAGTGTTTATATGCCAGACTGCGCTAACAGCATCTTCACACAAGAGTTTTCACTCTCCTAGTACAATATTTGATTTTTATTAACTTATATAACGAGTTATCAATGAACACAGCTTTGGGGTACTGAAAACATTAATTGTACAGAAAATTATAATAAACCTTCAAACTACAATTTCATGTACTAATGATAGTATTCATTGAATAATGACGAAATTTATTTGAGTTATTAAGTTTCTTTTGTAATTTAAGTAATAAACACAAAACGTAATAATACGTATGATGGCACTTATGCAATCATACGAGTTAGTAGTTATGTAATCGTAATTAGCTCTGAATTTCAATGTAGTCAATTTCAATTCAATGTGAAAATAGTATACAATTAATAATACATGTAGCTGCTTGTTTGAATTGTGTTTGGAATTCTGCATACTGTATCAATAGTTGAAAGAATAAATTATTTTAGACACATTAGTATTGATAGCTCATGAGCTAAGAGCTCCTAAGTCTGTCGTCAGATAAAAACGACAAAGAGCTGTCAGCTATTCTATGGTACAACAGTCAATCCATTAGTTTATCTGGTGTACTAGATCTGATGTTTTTTCCTTTCACCGATTTTTAGGAGAAAAAATGTAAAAGCCAGGAATTAATTATTTTCTAGTAAATTACATCTACTTCAGCTATTTCTCCTTGCTATAACTGTCAAGCAGCATATGCGAGAGTTGGCTTTTGTCAACAAAGTCGCATAAGTTTTTTTGTAATGTATGTGGATGAATGTAAAGCGTAGTGTGTAAAGTAACGTAATAGATTCAGACGAAGCGTCTGGGCTTTTATTTTTATTGATACAAATCTTATAGGCTGATTACATAAGCATCAGTTTACTTCCTACAAGACGGAACAAAGGAGTAGATGAGAAACGTTATGTGTCTAAGTCTAAATGTAAACCAAAGTTAACTAACCTCGGATGACACTACTTTTCATGCCATTTCTATCGCTCTGAGCGTTATTCCCAGCAATTGTAAAAGTACACATAATATATGCATATAAAAGGGTTTACAAACCAAGTTGCCCGTTTACTATTCCACCGCACTTGCAAAACAGTCAGCAAGAGCACCACGCAGACTGCAATATTGCCAATGCTCTCCCGAAAGAAAGCAACCACATGTAAAACTGGTGTTGAACTAATAGCAGTCAGTTGTAAGTAGTAGGTGTCTGAAAACCCGGTAATTTAACAAAACATCTTTCTGTATCTATATCTTAGGGAAATTAAATGCAGCACTCAGCGATATCCTATTGTTAACTCATAATACCCAGACCCACATGTTTACTTACACACTACTACACAACCCGGCAGTGATAAATCCTACGCTTCAACCGCTACTTACATCTTTAGCAGTAATATGTATGGCTAATTTATGTATTTAAGACTAACAATATTTGTTTATCCTATTGTAAGAGAGTAGGAAGTAAAATAGGAAGTCACTAGTGATTTAATGTGGATCATATGGCTGGGAAACCCAAAGTTGGATGACTTCGATTCACATCATTTCCAGCATCTTTTTAGATCAGGCCTTTCCCAATGTAATTTCTGCTGTGTCTTACTTAAAAACACGGTTGTTCTAATGTGGCTAACACAGTAGGACTATAATAATATGTGACCATGTACCCAAAAAGGTATTGCGGTATATACTAGAGATGGTATCATTTTCTGTGCAGTCTTCTGTGTGAGATAAGGAAACAAATAAACTTACAATGGATAAATCGTGTACTACTTAAGCATAATATGTAGAGCATTTTAAACTGAAATTGATACATTATTATTGTGTCCTATTTTGTACACTAGGAAAGTTGGACATCATTTTTTCAAGCCTTTTGCGTCATAGATTCAGTAGGTCGTTCGGGTATCTGTTTGACATGAATCACAAAATTGTTGTTTCATAAACTGTAAATATGACGTCAAGACAGTCAAATTCCCACGCTTTATGCAGTATGATTCTGTACATGTAACATAAATACACACTTTTCGGATGACAAGAGATCTTGTGATGTAATAATGATACTTGTATAAGCACATACCTAAGTAGTTACTAAATAATACAAAGGCAATATAAAACAATGAAAGGAATGTCTCATATTTATCCTTGGAATCAGATTATAGTCAACAGACATAGCGACATACATTTATACTGGAACAACACTTGCGATATTATTACGTTAACTGACACACTGTAAGTAAATAGGTGAATTAATAACAAACTATTCGGGTCATGAATGCTAACTGACAAGATAACATGAAGAACGCCAAAGAAAGCATAGCCAAAGCCAAAATGTGTTGACTTGTAATGTAATCCAATGCACTCTGTACATGTTCATCAGCTTACACTGATTTTACAATTAACTTAGTCTTAATGTTATACAAATATTCAAGGTACATAGCTAGATGTGTAAAGAGGCAAAGAGCATACAAAATAATGTCTATAATGTACACGACGACATGTTAGATGGCTCAAGTTAATGTACTTGACCCGTGAGCTACAGTTTCCCATCACCTACTGCTGAATAGTACATCTAAGTGCTATAGTATTCTGTAATTTTCGTTAGTAACAATACTTATAACTTTCTCCGTGACTTTTGCATACTTTATATTGCATATTACAATAAGTCGTACCATTAGATAGTTAAACACAAAATACCACATTTCATAACATGTGTGTGGAATATATGAGAGAAAACATCATTGTAATATGTCACAAAAGTATTTTTTTATATCACACAGGTACTCTTTATATATTGTTTAAAGCAGTCATAATAGAATTTAGCCCCGAAACATTTGCATGCTCCAATGATACGAAACTTTGTCATTTCTTATTGGGAATATACGCACACGCACTAATTAAATTATTAAGCCAGAGCCGCCATTCACAGAATGATGTGGTTTCATATACACTAACGATTTCAATCGTTAATCTTTCTAGAAAGCAAGTTAAAGAACAGAATTTTGGATTATCTTATTCATAACGTGAATGGCCAGGGCCAGAAACAGGATTCATTTTTTAATTTTAATGTCATTGTATGTTACACATACAATTCGTTATTAAAGTATTGGAAATATTGCTGTAGGTATATAGTGAAAATGTTTGTTCAATTTGTCCATGGTTGTTAATTATAAGTAAAACTGTTTGAACCGTATTTGTTACTTAACTCTGTATATTTAAAATCTGTCTGAATCATAGGTCTGAATGAATGTCTGTGTGGGGAGTGTAGAACGTAAATGAAACAATGAGTGGAGGAATAAAAATCTTTATAGGATATTTCATGCCCATAACATAAAAAGTCTTAGCACATACGTAGAGATGTGTAGTAGTAGAAATGTCTAGTGATTTTCTTGAACATAAAGAAGTATATTGAGCATTGAGAGAAAGTGTATTAAGTTTTGCCAAAAAGATTCTAAAAATTACAGCAAAGAAAAAATTGCCTCATATTACTCCTCAAAACTGGTGCTAGTTGGTAGTGTGAGTTAGTTGAGAAAATGTATTTTCCACATGTCCTACAAATCCTGCTGTGTAGTATAATGGCTGAAGCTAGCTATATGTACTGCATTGCTAGCTGTGTAGTGTATTCGCAGAGATAGACATGAACGGTTCCAGAAATAGACCCGACTGAGTGAATTGACTTGACTTGGCTCGACTTAAGTTACTTATCTGTAGTAACCTTTGCCTAAGAAGTTTATCATTCTACATAACACACATACATAGTGAGTAAAGATAGCGTAGACACAGTGGAACGAATGGATAAGAAATGGATGGATGAATTGATGTTCCAGTACATGAGAGTTCCAGAGTCACATCCGAATTCACACACACAACATAGCCTCTTTCAGTCTCGCCTCTTTTCCTGCATTACTAGTTACTAGACTGCACTTTCTTACAGTTTCTTCGACGCATAATCCTTTCTTTAGATAATATCTGGCTAAACACTAGAGAATATGGTAATTGGTAAGAAAATCTTGACTGTTCATATGGATTGACGATGGGCTCTAATGGTTAATATGACATTATGGTTCCTGGCCGTTCAGTTCTAACGTATCCACATAATATCTAACTCACAGAACGTTGTTTCAGTAAATACTTGAAAACACTCCTGCCATCCTGCCATCAACATACAGTCATCCGTTACTCATGAGCATTAATGTTGACTTTGTCTCAAGGTGTAAACTAAACTAACCTAAGTATTTTCATTGGCTGGTTGAGCTAATACACAGTTGGCTATGCCAGCTTAGCAATGTAAAGCCCTATCTATTTTATATTCCAATATTGAAATGTGCCTCTATACAATGAATGAGCATAGAATATACTAATAATATTACGCTAAAGATACTATATGAGCACCCTTAACTTAAAGGACATAATAATTATAACACACACATATGAATACACATGTACATCCATGTCAAGTAGTTTTTGTCTCGCTCCTTTTCCAGATTTTTAAACCCGTTCGTCTTGGTTGTCTCCTGTGTTGTTGTTGTATTTTGTTTCGGAGGTCCCGAATTACTTCCCTATAGTTTCTTTTCTTCAGTTCTACAGATCTTCGGTTTGCACGTAGTGTAAAAGTAAATCTACTAGAGCGAAAATCTACCCATCAGACGCGACAAGATGGTAAGAAGTCATTACGCAGAACAGGATCAATTGTAGTCCCACAATTTAAATGGCAAAGAATACAATGCTGACTTTCAGCCATTCCGCAATCTTTCCGCGTTCCCATCGGTTCATCCTAAAATCCAAGTTATTTCAATAATCCCATTGCGCCAAGACAGATTATGGCAAATATTTGCAATGTCGAATATCATCTAGGCTTTGATGACTAGAATGTATGTACTTTTACTTTCCTCACGAACGTCTTCAGTCGACAACAGGACAACACCCATCTCAATAGAACCTCTCAAAATTTCTCCATGCATTCTATTCACTTACATTCAAATTCCAGTGTGAACCTTCGAAAATTTATGATCGCTAATTTCATTTTCTTCCAAAACCTAAAACTGTAGCTATTGGTAGATAACAATGCTTCCCCTCTATCATTTTAAGATACATCCAGAAAATCCTAGCTTAGATTACAACTTTTCGTCATTCATGTAGAAAATTAGTATTTGATTTTCACATTATTGACATTATAGTACCATCTGGATTTTAGATTATGTGCAATTAATTTTTACGGTTGAATAAAAGAACCATAATTACTATTGGGTAGGTATACATAGCCCGTAATTTTTCTACAGATCAAGGATTTACGGAGAGATACATACGTTATTTACACACCCGTATTTTTATCTATCTGTAAGTGAAGGCAAAGTCAGAGCAAGTTTACGTACCTACGTACTTACTTGAACCAGCGCAGCACTGAGCTGGAATTATAATATGTACTACTGATGGAGATAAGATGAGACTGCATTAGAATAGCAGTGCATTACGCCTTCTTTTCCTACGTATTCTTCTTTCTGTATTTTGCCCGTTGAAAAAGCAAAGACACGTTTGCTTTTGTCGGGATCAGTCTATTTTTAAAAGACCGATTCATAGACGGCCGTTGCCCCAAAAAACGAGTGGTGCTGACTGACTGAAGGCAAAGGCAAATGGCAAATGCAAAAGAAAGACGAAGGTGAAGATACCATAGAAAACGAAGAGTTTCCCATGTACATTCAGCATAGAATCATTGAATGCTACATTTTACGTATACAAAACCTTTTACATTGCTACTTGCCTTGTCTACATTACATATTCAATATTAAACTTACCTACGTAAGAATGGAAGTGTAGTTGGAGAAATAGTAGCAATCTCAGTCTTTTTGCATAAGAACCGAAAGCAGACAGTACGTAAGACAAGTGCCCACGAACTACGTAATACATACGGGGAAGTACAAGAAAATGATACGGAGAACGAACGTGTAGGAAGTGATGTAAAAGATTACAGAGATATGCTCTTTCCTATAGGTAAATATCTCTAATCATTGGCTCAGGAAGACTATTCGGATACAAGTAGGCAGACAGTCCTGAATTTGACTTTGATTTTGAAAGACCGATCCGAATTTCGATTCGAGTGCCTTACCCGTTTGCTATTCTCTTCCATCATAGACTCACTTCCCTAAACTTAGTCAATTCAACAGTTTTCATACAGTAGTTACATTTGAAATAATAGCGCCATTCAAATTGATACCGGTATGATTTTACAGTACTCAGCAGTAAAACAATACTGCTCTTTGTTCACTGACATTATCAACGGTGGTTTTCATTTTATCCGATTTTCATTGTGAAATCTTTGGAACATCTGTTAATAAAGACTTAATGAGTGAGAGCAAAGTCAAAACTGCAAGGAAAAAGAAAACAAGAGTTGGGGATATTGTGAAAACTTTGGTCCATCTGTGAATTTGGCGTGTCTCCATGTTGTGATTCATTATTACCCGGTACTGCTTTAATTACCCCATAATTGGACTAGTATTGGCACTAAATCGGCTGCTTTTCTCCCTCGAAAACAACCACGAAAATTTATTTACCTGATTCGAATCGACAAAAACTTTTCTCTACAATACACAAAGCACATCTGATCTACCATGGATTCTGGTAGCACCGCTCCTTGGAGGTATTTTCACTCATTTCTTTTATAATTACTATTTAGAATCTACCCGCTTTTGCTAATGATTAGTTTCAGTTCATTAATTGTAAAATGTTGTCACATATTTGTCATTTATGAAAATTGCTGTTTTTATTGTCCTTTTTCTACGACTACAAAAACACAACCGCACTTTTATTCGATTTTATGGTTGTTGGTTGTACTAGGGTAAACCGGTAAAGAATTTGTATTTAAATGTGCGTGAATGTTCTTATTTAAATGTACGCCAACTATTTGTTTACGGTTTGAATGTTATTTATGGGCTTGGTATTGTAATTGCGTTGAAAATGTATAAGTTTGTATCTTTGCGAAAGGGTGAATAAGGTTATGTATTGGTTGGTTACTACAAAATTACTTGTACACATTGGTATATCTTTGTATTTATTTAATTTATTATGTAATTAAATTAGACACGCAACATAAGTTTGGAATTTCTTATGGAAAATAATTAATTGTTGACTTATGGACTTAAAATTTGTATACATTCATATGGTACACGAAAATTCGAACCGCATATTCTGCGTTGACGTTGAAACCTATAATATTGTGTATAGGTATACCTAAATCTTAAGGGATTCGACATTAAGAAGGTTCTAAAGACGAAACTACTATAAAATTACCATATCATCTATCAGCATGTGAATGCTATTATCTTCAAGACTGATATACTATACTAGTATATATAATAGGTAGGTTGATGTAAGCAAGGCGTTCGATTGTCTCTTCCTGTGTCCAAGTTTGTGACAAGATTAATTGAGACTTTTTGTTTCGTGTCGTTACATTTCGTTGCGTTCCTTTCGCCTTTTTTCTTGTCATAGAGAACAGAGTTGAGCAAAGAAGAATAACCAATGCAATTCACTTTCATTGTCTTTTTATTTTCTCTGAGAATGTATGTGCTCTGAATATTCCACATTGTTGGATGGTGTATTTTGTATTACTTGAGCTAATCTTCTACGCAATTTTTTTGTCTCGATAGGCTAGAATACGTCACAGATAGTCGCTCTTTCACTTTAGCTGAAACCCTTTAGTTTGATGATAATTCGCAGTCAGAATATAGCATTAGAAGCCTACAGTCTAGCAGTAAATGAAGTTCAGATTTAAGATAATTTCTTTAGCTTTTACCACTTCTTCTCTCAGTCCGTCTCAGCCTCAACCAAGTTGTTTTTGTCTGAAGCTGTTAAAACAAAGTTAAAAGACCTATCGATTCCCTTTAAATCTAAACAGACTACTCCCTAAAATTCAGTGCTAGAATATTTTTAAGTTTTGAGAGAAAATTGTTGTGAAATTCCTTTAAAGTTCACTAAACTCGATAATTTTCGTTTATTTCTACACAGTGCAAGCAAGTTGATTGTTGCCAACTGTAAATTGCCAGTCAACGTAAGCGTCATCATGTTAGATCAGTATTTTACTGGTTGCTTCGGAGTGCTCTGCACAACAGCTTTCAGCCAAAGTCATCTTAAATCCTTCTTTCAAGCGTGCTTATCTTTGTTTGGGTTCATTTCAAGTGGCAATGCTTATCATGAGTCTGTATGCCGTCTGCCTCAGCTTTGAGCTAAAGTGCATTTTTGTGCTTTTTTATTATTTTGAACCATACAATTGCAAGTGCACTTTTATGCAATCCGCATTGGGTAAACTCTCACAAATAGCTGTGTAGCCTAAAATAATTATTTGCTGCATCCTCCTTTCTTTACTGTTGCAATGAACAATATCAAAAATGGACATTTTCAATCGTTATAAAGAATTTGTCGTACTCTGGTGGGGGTAAATGCAAATGCGTTATCTCTTGCAATGGTGCAGCTTGTCAAGCCCACTGAAAATTTACCATCACTAATCGCAATCGTAAGTACAAAACTTAACACCTCGACATTATATTTTATCTAATTTTGATAAAGTCGTGCATGGACTAGAGAATAGTATTTTGCTGTAGGGAGAATCATATAGTATTATGTATACTGATAGAATACTAAACTGCTAAGTGTATTGGGCTTTGGCTTGTTTACAATTTAGAGATTAAAACAATTTAAGATACCTCAGTTCTAGAATATGATGCGAACTCAGCTTCATATTCGTATTTACATTGAATATTATATTATTCCGTCCTCTAAATCCCTTTTAGCATGGATGCCCAATATGTACTGACTATTAGAATGACTTCAAATTTGGCTATTGGCCTCACATGAACTGCATATAAATTTTGACTTATTAGTACGGAGCTGTAAAACTCATTTGCCACCCTTCTGTAGGAGAATGAAGGAAGTGAAGCATTTTAATTTTGTCATAAAAGTACAAATTATGCAATAACCATAAAAAATAGAATAAATTATTCCACTTCATTTTCCGCTCTGTAAAACTTAATATAGGTTACACCATTAGTTTGTTCTAAGTTTATGTAAAATATATGGGGGAATATCGAATAGAACTGACGCATTGTGTAATAAGAACTACTACGTATTGATAGGCTATGTAACAAGTTTATTATGTCATCTGTAGACTAGTACAAATATATTATGAATACTTACCTTACCTTGTTGCATAAAATTGGCAATCCTTTTGAAGGCTTATTACTAAAGTGCTTTTAGTAATTCCGTATAGGAATGTACATAAATAGTCTAGTGATATACGTCAATACAATATAGAAGGTGGTGTGATATAATTTCAAAGTTAATGATAAATCAACAACGCAATTAAAATGAAATTATGGACTATGAATTCATGGATTAGTCTGGATGGATGGACCATTATACATACCTCAAGATAATAAAAATTTATCATTTAGCAAATAATAAGCAATATTCGTGTGAACAAATGACGGACCGTATATCAAGCCTCAATCTGACACCATTAGAGCTCTCTTAAAGTATGTTGATAACATTTTTAGCATTTAAAATAAAGCATTTGAACAGATGGTCATTCTGCATGTAAGGGAATTGGGAATGAATGTGAAAATAATCATGCAAGAGTGACGTGATTCCAGCACGTTAGTCATTAATTCCATGTCTATAATGTAATAATACTATTACCCACGCTATATGTGTGTACTACAGTAATTAGTATAGTGCACAGAAGCATACAGATTCCAATAAATAGCAGTCTCACCTACTCACTTTGCCGTAAAGTGGCGTACTACAGGGATAGTATGCATATAGTAGAGTTATAACAGTATATCTATGATGAAATATATATAGATGTAAACTTAAAGGCAGCTTTGTGGATGTATAGCTACTTTCCATAAGACATAACAAAAATGACATCATCATCCAAATTGCCAACTGCCAAGTCTCATCGTATACCGGCTTTCTTGTGGGCTTTTATCCACAGGCTTAATGAAAAGCAAGTCTAGTCATGTCATGCCTTGATATCAATATCAAATGAATAACTGCACTCCACTGTCTGAGCACGAGTTAGCTATCATGTACTTAACCACTAGAATAATATAACCTGTAATAAAAACATGAATTTGTTGCTAGTGATGAAGTATTAGCAGCTGTATTTTCACAGATTTCGTATTCTTTTGTACTGTAATTTTGTGCGCAATGAAAAGCAGACTTTTTTGAAATTATCATATCAGCAAATGGACCAATCACTTGTTATAAGTGGAAATGGCTCTCTGCTGTACAAGAATTTATGCAACTAAAGTAATTCACATATTTAAGACCTATTCGAGTATGAAGATGTGCTGTACATAGCTAAATGCTCTTGTGAATACATTTGAACCTGCTTGCATATTTAGTTGGATACAAGGTATGCTTTAGGAAGCGCATTATTATGCAGTTGCTAGTTGTCACATATTTTTACACTGCTGTGTACCAGAAAGGGAAAAATAACATTGCTTGGTTAGGTAGACGTTAGTGCACTAGGCTTTCCTATAGATAGTTTACGTACTAAATGGTAATTGTTAGCATGCCTATTACTTACGTTACAATTTACAATGCAATGCAGAATGCAATATGAAGCAAGTAACGAAATCCCATATCTGCTGATGTTGTAGCGGTGACGCATCCAATTTGAAGAATGCTGCTTCGTCAGTAAAATGCATTACTTCACAGTAAAAAAGCAATTTATTACGTAGACATTAGACAAGTATTTTCTTACTCGTCTCATCTGGAGTGAAGATCTGTTGCGGTCAGTTAGTTCAGTGACTGACTGCTTCATGTAATGTACTGGACAAGCATACCTGAAGCATTCGTTGTTTCACGAGGGACGCCGTCTTTCAAAGTGACTGAATACTGAGCATCTCCAATATTTTCCTCTACAGTTATCGTTATTAATTTTTACACGTTGTATTGTGGTAACTTTTCGTTTTCAAAAAACAGTGATTTTGTTCTGTATAATATTGTGTTACATCTGTACTTAGTACATAGTAAAATACATCTGGTTTGGTGCTATCGAGTTCTTTATTCCAGCAAGGAGAAATAGAGATATTCATCTCTACAATAATATTAGAGGTAAGATTGTTGAATTTATTTCTGCGAACGTGACCAATCATAATATATTTTAGAAGATATTTGCATATCGATATCTGTGAATACGAATCTTTACAGTTTTTTTATCAGCTTGTCGTTTGTGCTTGTACTTCTAAAAGAAATATCTCGTAGCTCAAAAGGAAATTGAAGTTATATTGTAATACTTAATCACAATTGACAATTTGTATTCACATGTTGAGATTGCAAGGTCTATGTTTTGTATACTGATATTGTTAGCTATTGTTATATGATAAACTTTGTTTAGCATAGAGATTGTGGACATATTTGGGTATTTTCACTATCGAATGTTGGATAAGGCATAGCACATAAATATTATGTAAATGAACAAACAATGTTGTTTGCTATGTAATAATTGGTAATGGGTCTGGGTCCAGGCACACCATCTTCGTTTGAGTCTTTTGTTTAGAGTGAGAATATTATGTCTACATACTTGTAAAAATAATTCATTATCGCTATGAAGGATAGGATTAGTTAAGACAGAGGGACTGCAGAATGATATACTGATTCCTGTATATTATATATCAATACGTAGGTCTTAATTTCACATAAAGCTATGTCCTCTTACTTGGAAAGAATTATTACCTTGCCATATTTGCAGTTTGGAAACTGTGAGGTCCAGTGCCAGTCTGGCGCTTTCCTCTTTATGGACTTGTGTAAAACCTTCACATTCAAAAGTGCAGGTATAAGAAGGTAGAACGAAGTTGTGTCTTAGTATTGTCGTTAAAGATGCATGTGCTTACGTATTTCGTTGGCGAGGCTCTGGTAGTCGAAGTGTACTAGTTACATCTTAATGTATGTTCTAATGGGTACATTGGAAAGCTTCAACAAAGCAAGTACGAATGAAAAGGAAAGGATTTATTAAATCGTTAGAGAGCACTGTAAAGTGATGGTTAGACAGGACAGAATTAACAAACGGTATATTAAAATTAAGGATGCCAAGCTTCATGTGTACACATAGAATCTTTTCAGTTGAGATTAATAAGTTGAGACTTTATGTCTCGTCACAAAAGTCAAATCATTCTACATTTGGCTCCGAGGACGACAGGAAGGTCTTCTAGCCTTGGCTCTAGAATATCTCGTTTTGAATGAGATTTTATTTCATATACCTGAAACCAAAAGTTGTAAACCAAATCTACAGATTAACATTCAGTCAAAATCTCAAAGCTATAATATTTTTGCAGGCTTATTATATATTGACTTTGCAATTTAATTTTATTAGAGCTGTTTCTATGTCCCTGACAAATTGGTTTATGAGCGAAGATCAAAATTGGCACAACTTGTACTTGGTACTGTTGTGCTAGACAGACAGAGTGTAAGTTTTTCGTGTTATTTGTGTAGCCATATATATATATATTAGTCTAAGTGAGATATTAAAATTGTTTTTGAATATTTAATCGGTCAAAATCAATCAGGATGATATATTATGATAGTATTAATTCTATTCAGTGAAGTTACAGACGTATCTTTGGGAAAAAGGCCTTACGCTATTAATCTAATTTATATCGGATTTGAACTTCGTGTCTTACATGAAAAGTGATAGGGAAGGACTGGCCAGAGATGTGAACGTGTATATTTTGTCATAGTGCAACGAATTTAAATATAACCTTAGCTTATTTTGTTTCCTTGGGTTATCATGTGTTGGGTTGGCTGTAGTCAAGATCTTCTGTAGTGTACCTCCTCATGCGCTATCATCCTCAGTGCGTGTATTTTTGTGTACAATAATATTACATTTGTAATGAACTACTACTGTATGCAATAATTTTAAATTCTACTCGACAAAGTTTCTATGTAGTAGTAGTAAAAGTAACTAAAGTGAGAAATTGCGTGGGTTTTGCAAACATCTGTTTGTCGTTAATTTGTATTTGTACTCTGTGTCTCTTCAATAGGTCTGTTCGGTCTTGCAGTAGGAAAATTCTATTACATGGAAATAACATAAATATAGGAATTAAATGTTGTAGAGTAGACAAACAGTAAGTAGCGACTACCTATACGCATACATACATAAAGTAAGAGATATGCATCTCATTTTGCTTTCTTTACTATTAGGACGAAAGGAGCGCAAAGATTAAATGGATCTTTGAATTGAACTCAAGATCTCATTTCAATCTTAGCTCAACTCTCAACATGAGACAAGACAGGGAAGACGAACGAGACGGATACGATTTACATACTGTCTGCTCGTGTTGCTAGAACAGAATAATAATTTAGAAATAATTCGGTGACAGTGTTTGCTCTCTTCCCTTTTTAAATGTTCGTATTCTAGAAGTGTACCCATACTTGATACAACAGCCAGATAAAATCAATGAGATTTTGATTGGCGATTACCGCTATTTGGCATTGGACATGTACCTGAAATCTGTTTTCCATTTGTGTAAGCTTACCATTTAAATAAACACTATCAATTAGCCAAATTGTCAGGTTTGTGGGCAGACGAGAAATTATTCAAGAGTAAGAGTTGATTGGGACAACTTGAGATTGCTAAGGTACGTACTAAATTCGTTAACAGACTTACTAAAACAAATTGAGGTTATTTAGATAGTAGGCCATAAATGTGACTCATAAAATTTTCCATTCCATTGTGCAATAAAATTGCATAGTACAACTTCAAGTGCTCACCCAAATTTAAAGGAAACACTACCTAAAGGTTTTACTCAATGATTGATTTGTTTAGTATTTACTTTAGGAAAAGGGATCACAGAAACTTTAATGTGCAAATGGGCAATTAAATTGTTTACTTAACGAAGTTAACTTGACAAGTCAGATAGGTTGCTCCACAAAAGTAAAACTGGTTGATTGTACTTTCAGTTGCATTTCAGATTTTCTTGCAGTAGTGTCTAAACTTATCTCAGTTCACACAATATGTCTTGCATTGTAATAAATCGTATTCTAGACTAAATGTTAACGCTCTGTTGAAAAATACCGTGATTTCCATTACATATGTACTACAAAATCACCTATTACAAGTGTAAGTTAAGTTCGTTCATTGACATTGTTCTGCATATCTGCATTGATAACGCATAACAACGAGAATATTCTGGTGGAGTTTCTGATTTACCAATTTTACTATTTTAGAGGAAGTCCATGCTTCAATTAGCATAATATATAATTAGCCCATTGTGTGTTTATCTATACATTAGTAGTATAAATATTTACATGCTATGTCAATATCTGAATTTTATGTCCTTTGTAATTTTCATGGTACTGCTTCCGGCATTATTGTAACAGTTTTGTCGTTTGGGTTTTATCGAGTGAGGTAATAACATTTTTACAGTTTCAGGGAGTTCTTTCCAGTGTCTCAATTTTCAAAAGGCACTTTATTATTTATTCCATGCTAAATATGTCATGTTTACGAAACTGTAAATAATACAGTCGGACATCATTTGAATTTTAGTTGGAGCAGTAAAAATGCTGTCTTCCGTAAATTACACAGGTAGAATTCTATCCATCTTAGTGCGGTATTATGTGGTAATGAATACCATATTGCGAAAGTAATAACTGTCTAAAATATCGTTTATATTCTATTTCTATTACAATAGGGAAAGGTATTGTCTTCAGTTGAATGATGGTGGTGTAAAGGTAATTAAAAATTGATTTATAAAGGACAGATACAGCAACAGTGTCAGAGGGATAATATAATAAGACAATTGTATCTTTAGGATTTTTGGGATGCATTAATTCTGAATTACTGCTCCAATTTATTGGTCATGTTGTGGTTAACGCAATGTTTTAATTTGATTTAGTGGTGTTTTTGAGTTTGATTGCATAGTTGCCAGACACATACTAAATACTCTCATTAATCTCTAACGAAGACAAAAAACTAATTGCTCTAATCTTAGCTGTATGTTTGCTATAACCCTTTGATTTTTTATTAACAGCGACAGTGTTTCTTGATTTTACTGCTAGCAATTTGCATCAATTGTGAATTGTGTGAAAATGTCGCTTTTTGGAGGTTCCGACTTGTCGACTGTGCCGGGTGTCAGATTAACCACAGCATCCAACTCAAATGGCGACCTCAGAAAGACTGGCGATGCTACAACAGTTCCTGTTCTTAACAAAAACAGCATCAACCCTGCGAACGGAAAGCCAAAATTAGACCCATCGGATCCTCGTGTACAAAAATTGGTCTACTCAATGTATCGGAATATGCTTACAGCATATAACGAAGAGGCGAATGACTTTGTAAGTCAGAAGGATCCGGATAGAGTGAAACAAGATTTGGGTGTGGGACCAATTCTGCAAACGATTATTATGTAAGGCTAATTAAACTTAACAATACTTATCACCTAATTACTTTACCCCGTTTGACAATTGAAATTCTACCATGATTTTAAGTGAAGGTTTGTATTTTGTTACTAAAAGTTTTAACGATGCATTAAAATAATAGCCAAAATTTAATTCCACTGAAAATGCACTAATACAAATGCAAAGCAAGAAAACTAGCACGAGAAAGACGGAAATAATTTAAAAGTACAGTATAGCGATGCATTTTAATAAGGACAGTGCACCAAAGCCAAAGTGACAATAAAATCTCTGTACAAAGTGGGACATAGGACACATGGTAGAAATAAAGCAAGAAACAATAAGAAAGCGGTGTATATTAAGCTTGTGCATTTGAAGAATAACTAGGAGCATATTTGTGTGCATTCAAAGAATATATTTTTGTCCTACTGGAAGCGTACCGCCTACGCTTATACATTTATTGCAAATGTCGAACTGTCATAAAGACGTAGCAAGGCAACTTCTTCCTACACACTTTGCGTCATTTATTTAAGTTTGTTTTTGTAAGTTGCGTGTATATTTATAAGATGGGATAATATGGGGTACAGCAGTAGTAGAGGTAGTGAAATATTCCCTAGAAGAGTATTTACGTGTGACATATGCATTTAGAGCTAGTATTTAATGGCTGCACCACACAGTTGACGGTAGGCATAGCTATTCTGTACCTAATAGACATTACGAGCCAATAACTCTTCAGTCTGTGCAGGCAGTGGCAGTAAAAGTGTTCTAGAATTAACTGTAGCATCATAAGTTTACTGGAGTAGTGGGTGATTTCATAGGTGCAGATGAATGGGCGGACATCCCCACATACTTTAATAATGACTAATATAGCTTCCTCTCTTGCATCTTCATAATATAATATGGCATATACCAGGTTGTAGTAGTCATATTGAATTAGAGTGATTAGCCATCTGTTTAGCTGTAGTTGGGCCATGATTAGGCTCTATATGTCTGTAGAGTAGGGGAAGTAGTAGAACGTAATGCAGTCATATCGTCTTACGCAAGGTTGCATCATGAAACGAGTGGTTAATTTGCAGTGGGCTGATATTCCACGTCTTTATTTCGGGTCTCACCTTTCTGCTTCCAAATAACTTTGACTTCTAATTGAAAACACTAAACTTTTCCGTCTTCCGCCGCTAAAAAAACTATGCAGCTAGTAGAGGAAACTCGTTATTGCTCAATCAAAGCAAATTTGTTATACATGATATCTACCTAACTATGCATATTTTTCTGTATGGGTAATGGGGGCGGTATGCTTAGCATCTTAAATGCTTATCACTAAATTGTTACATAAATGTACATTCCTCTTAGACAGTCTCTGGATACGATCATGTATGTAGATTATGAAGTCAAGGAATTCAAATCTTCTGTAATCATTCGACAACGACAGGAAGGATTGAAACCTTGGCCTGTCAATTAGCGTTAAAATCAAAAGTGGCCAAGATTTTGAACAAGGCTGTACTTTGTATGGCTTAGACTTTCTTCATTTCATCCTAGTACTAGACTATCTGCAGTAGGTAGTGAGTAGTTATCCATAATGTGTATAATGGCTTCGTTTATATTTTTACTATGCTATGTGGCTGCTGTTTTAACAATCGCATATGATGATGCCCCCGCTTTTGTCAAGACCACCGTTTCTGCAATCCTATACTGAGTGAGTGTGAGTCTGAATGAGTGACAAAGACATGTCTTTAACTTTTGCACTTAAGTGCGAATAAATAGTAATTTGGCAAATAGTCAGTGCACAGATTAAAAGGTCATGACTTTACTGTAGTGTTTTACAGAAAAGAATGTTATTTGAAAGTTAATTTATTTCAAGATTTCTGTATGCTTACATACATTACTACATCTATGTGCTGTAAAAGTTGATTTTGTGATTATTTTGTTTGAAATAATTCTAGTAGATTGTTTTGGAACTGAATGTTGAGGTTGAGGTATACTAAAACTGGTAGATTATGTATTATCTGTAGTAGTATACACGATTTTGCGTGAAATAAGTTTCTTAGCATAGCTCATTGGAAATACGTAGGGATTAGGTAACATTGAACGGTTAGCATTACCGTAGACTGTAAAAAGAATGCAATAATATTGGTTAGCAACTAGAAACTATTGTAACCTTTGCAGATGTTAAACCCGTGTATGTTCATTGAGCTACATAAACATGAATGCATTAGGCTGTGTCAAAATTCTCTGCTAAGGTACACACATAATCAGTAATCAGTTATGCTCTTGCTGGCCTAAGTGTATGTGAAAATGCGCGTGACAGAGAGACCATTTGTCATTGTCGTCTTGAATGTTTCTTTCTGAAAGTCTCCGTACATTTTACTGTCCTTTGTTGCCAATGTGTAAAAATTCTTAACAACCCACATTGAACAGTACAGGATTTAAATTTCAAACTCTTTATCCCAGTGCATATCGGCGGAATTACTTTTCGGCAGTATTTATACGATTGAGAATATGTTAATGCATAAAGTTTTAAGTATGTTTTATTTTCGACTTTATTTTCTCCGAATTCGATACGAATGGGTGACAGGTTGGTTTGTGCAGATTAAATATTATTACATTGCTCAGCAAGTTGTATTTTATTGCTCCTTCCTATAACTATGACATGTAAAGGTTGTCTTTTAGCCAGCTGTGCGGATTAGTAGAATGCCTACGCACACTGTATGAATAAAAATCCAAAGGTAATAGCGCATTTCCTACATGAAACCCAATTCTAACAATAACTTCCTAAGCTTGACTTTTTTATTGCTATTTGAAAAGGAAACCAAGTCTCCTTTTCCTACTGCCACTGCACATTAAAAAGTAAATGGACCTCTTGAACTAGTCTGCACAATAAGAATCTAGTGATTTTATATTCTTTGGCGCTGTGTCACTCATGGCTCTTCCATAGTCACGACAAAGAAAAAAGTTGCCTATGTGTGTAAGGCATTTTTAATAACTGTATTATGCAAGGCTACGTAACTTATTTACATCAGATAAAGGACAAAGAATTTTCCTTTTGTTATGTCTGGCATGAAATGTCAATATGCAATGCCCATTATTCTCAGCTTTGCTGAATGATGTTGCTGTTTCGAACATAATGCATAATTTCGAGTCTTAATATCAATTGGCCCTTTATGACAAAGAAAGAACGATAATGACATGATTCGCTAATGGAATAAGATATGAATTATAGAAATGGACAAAGAATTAGTAATTATGGTATGCATAATGCAGATTGTTTTCTGTTGTAGCTAAATTATGGCACATACTTACTGCAGTTACTTACTTTATTATCTCTGTGTTGTATTGCAGAAGGCAAGGGAGTCAGCAAGGTAGCTCAACTCCTGCTTCGTCTATTGAGTCTTCTGATAACTCGACCACAACTCCTTCTACAGTTTCTGCTGCTCCGATAGCTACAGGTATGGTCAAAGATACTTTTATCTATTTATGTTCTTAAATGGTCATGTGCGATTCCCAAGTCATGAATCCTGACCTCAATTACATGCATAAACACATTAATCATGATTATCATTGTTGCTGTATTTGTATTGTTGTCCGCTTATGTTGTTATTTGCTGCGGTGTAATGTAGATTAAATTGCAACCTTAAGAACTCAACTTGTTTTTAAAGCTTATCTGATACTGTGTCCGTCAATCAATCTTAGAATCTTTGACTTTGATTGCCGTGATTCCATTTGTGACCCAGGGACTGCCGTGCATGGATCACAAATATTTATCACCTGTGTAATAATAATATAGTTAAACGAGATATGAATACACAACAGTACTTTATCTGATTTTTAGGTGGGATGCCTCCTCCACCCCCACCACCACTTATACCTTCGGGTGCTATTCCTGCCGTGAGACTGAATAGTGAGGTAATTCTTTTCATTATATAATTGTTTATTATACTATGTATTGCCATAATTATTTCACACGGGAAAGTATTTTTAATTTTAATTTTTGCACAGATCGGTCCGCGAGACAAAGGGCCACCAATGGCATTAGCAAACGCAATGATGAAAGACAAAAAGCCTTTTACGTACACACCAGGTGGTATAGACCTATCGGAAATTCGAAGTCCCCGAATGGCAAAGAGAATTCAAATGAATGCAGCAGCAGAAGGAGTTACATCGACACCAGAAAACCGACCCGCCCCAGCTCCTCCACCAGGAGGACCTCCTGGATATTTACCCCCAGCAGCTCTTGCAGCAATGCAACCACAAATGGCGATACCCGTATTTCCTCAAGGTGGATTTAACCCTGCAAATTTAAATAAAACACACAAACCTTCAGATTTTGTCCCTCCCCCACCTCCAGGTCCACCTCCATTCATGCAACAGCTACAGCAAAACTTTTCGAATCAAAATCGTCAACAAAGTCCACCACCCACAAGGACTCCACCGCCACCGCCAGTTCGATCTTCTACACCAACCACGGTGCCGGTCCAATTTGAATTGCGCCCAGTGTCCAACAATAAAGCAATGGACAATGGGTATAACGATACTGTCGACAACAGAGTCAGTCCTGATCCTCCTGTAGGTGTGGGCACTGGATGTATTTATATACCGCCTGTGGAGACACAGAAATCCAAACCTACATCTCCAACACCGGCTCCTGCTCAAAAAACCATTCAAACGAAAGCTCAGGCTCACAGCCAAAATCTTGGATCCATTTATATCCCACCGATTGAGCAAAAAGCCAACGAAAGGAGCCCGGGTACAGCGGGCAGCAGCAGCAGTGCAGAATCTCCGTCTATTAGACCTGTGGCATCGCCTCCACAGTCTCTGCCGCAAACACCCATGACCCCACTTTTAAATAAGGCTCCAACCCCTTGGATGAATTCGTATAATCGCATGCAAAATCAACCGCCGAGCACACCGCCGTATGTAAACCCTGCAAATATTACCACACCATGGGGAGCTGTTGGTGCTGTCAGAAATATTCCCATCTCAATGGCTGACGAGGACAATAACAATGCAAATGCTGCCAATATTGGAGGAGTACGATCTGTTAGTGGGCCATCGTCGAACAATACCAGGGTGATTCCCATTCAGATTCAGAGAAACGATATGCAACCACAGCAGCAACAACCGGTGGCTAGAAATATACCTATTCAGGTAGAAAATTGTATAGAAACATGCTTCCGCACTGACAAATAATATTAATGAAAGTTTTTCGGCCATTACAGTGCAAATATTGAACAGAATTTAGAATTTTGATAAAAATTTGGACCAAGTTCGACTCTTGGATGCTCCAAATTTTTATCAAAATTCTAAATTCTGTTCAATATTTGCACTGTAATGGCCGAAAAACTTTCA